>VNJQ01001955.1:0-12426 GCA_008042515.1 Drosophila truncata
AAGAGATTCCGACCCGTTCCCAGAGGATAAGACACCAAAAATTACACAGTAATCGATAATCGAGACTTTATTTATGTCAAGCATATGTTACAATAATTGACCGCGCTCCTGTGCCCTCGGGTGGCGGTATCTTCCTTCGGCTTTGTTGGGATCCATCGTTGACCTGGCTGTTGGGAGAAGCTCCGTTGGGTCGTCCTGTCGATCTGTGAAAGCGCAGCGGTAGCCGTTGAGGTCTACTAATTACCGGATGGGAGGTGGGAGGCCTTTAAGGTCTGCCATTACCACGGGGTTCAGAGGCCCTTAAGGTCTGCTAATGGGGAGACGGATTTAGAGGCCTTTAAGGTCTACGATTTGATAAGAATGGTTTAGAGGTCTTTTAGATCTACAAGTTGGTGAGAACGGTTTAGAGGACTTTAAGGTCTACAATTTGATAAGAACAGTTTAGAGGCTTTTAAGGTCTACAAGCTAGTGAGAACAGTTTAGAGGCCTTTAATAGGGTATTCCCACACAGCTCCATCTGCCGTCCCCCATCCGTTGGGCGGATGTTCCATATGATTTTCTCCATCCGAACGTTCTCATTTCGTTCCACATCCGTTGTACATCAAAATTTGATGTACTTTTTTCTTTGACTTTTAAGTCAGAATTCTTCTGTTGAAATTTTTTAATTGAGAATTGGAACAATTTAATTGGAATATATGAAATGGACCATATGAAATGAAACATTTTGATTGGAACATATGAATTGGAACATAGGAATTGTTGAACAGGTGGAAAATTTAAGGTTCCGCATCAAGATATATAAAAGTTGAGCCTGAAGATTATCCCTCCTTCAGGGGAACACAGCGCTCGGGAAGTCTGCCCACTGAAAAGCTCCCTAACCTGAGCAATGACAAGGAAATTGTAGAAAAGAACTAGCTTTTAATTTCAAACATTTATTTAATTACTTTGATCTAGACAATATTCGGCAATTGCAGATCTTATTCTCTCTGCAGGTTGGTTTAAATCTGCAGACATGTTACTACGATTTGGTTAATCCTGTAGGTCATTAGCTGCCAGCTGCCAATTATCTCTGATAACGCTGTTCTGCTCATCTAAGATATTGTGCAAAATGCAAAAGGTTAAAATGATCGCATTATTGTTCTTGTAGTGACTTTCATGCCTCTTGCCAATAAAGCGAAACCTGGCTTTCAAAAGGCTAAATGAATTTTCAACATCTCGCTGTAAGTGCACTGTTCCAAGGATGCGGTCCTAGAAAATGGGTATGGCTTCATCAGCGTTTGGGAAAATCGGAAAGCCGAGTCCCCAATAAGCAGCAGCGGGACTTTTATGCCACAGACGTCCTTCGCTTTTCCTGAAGGATTAGATTCGAGCCTAATATTCTTGCCAGGCTAGAATTTTGAATAATTCTGGAGTCGTTGCATAGCCTCCAAATCTTCGGCTTCTTTTGAGCAAACTGATATTAGAGCCTCCGCCAATTTTTGGGTTTGTTGCTGTACAACAGCCAAAACAGCAAAATCTTCCATATTTGAACACATTTTTTACGTATTGTATGACTGACAGCTGCCAAATCGGATGGGGGATGTAGATGTAGCTCTATGGGAATACGAGTTTCACATCTGAGAAAAATCCCAACGGTTTCAAACGGATGGACTGTGTGGGATTAGGGCATAAGGTCTACAAATATCGAGAATAGCTTAGAGGCCTTTAAGGTCTACAAATATCGAGAACAGCTTAGAGGCCTTTAAGGTTTACAAACATCGAGAATAGTTTAGAGGCCTTTAAGGTCTACAAATATCGGGAGTAGTTTAAAGGCATTTAAGGTCTACAAATATCGGGAGTTGCTTAGAGGCCTTTAAGGTCTACAAATATCGAAAATAGCTTAGAGGCCTTGAAGGTCTTCAAATTAGTGAGAACAGTTAGAGACCGTTAAGGTCTGCCACTTAGTCTCAGACGGGGCTCCGTCTAGCAATACGCTTGCGGATTTACCTTGCTCCTTACCGACGCTGGCTCCTGTGTTGCTTACCGGGGCTCCTTCCTGGTCCTGGCTGGTCCTCTGCTGGGAGGTCTGCTTCACTCGGCGGCGAATACCGGTCCAAGGGCTGAGCTCCGCTTTATATAGCGATCGTGCGGGTTTCAGTGTGGCTGCCTCCTTTTCCCGACTCCGGCGTTATCAGTGTGTCCGCTCGCCCGTGTCAGTATGGCCAGCTACTCTTTCCAATGTTATTCCTTTGTTCCTTTATGTTTATTCTCTTTTCTTGTTTCTTATACCTATTTATTCGATATGCTTAACGATATGCTTAACTTAGGGCTATGGCTATATATGTTGCATGTGGTTATTTATTTATATGTATATATTGTGCGCCTCGGGCGTCACAATTTTATGCTGTCTAGACCTAAACATGTACATGCTATCACTTTCTTGCTGTCCTGTAACACACAATTTTTAATTAACAATTTTCTCTTAACTCCCTAATTTTTCTTAACACATTTTTCGAGTTGACTACCTGCACCCTCTGATGTGTATATATACATTTTTGAGCGAAGACCCATCAACTAGCTTATAGAAGCTGGGTTCGCAATTTTTTTTTTTTAATTTGAAAGTTGGAATCGTTTGTCCATGTTTGCCCAGCTTTTACTATTTTTTCCACGCCCGGTTTGAAAATATCAAGTGATGTAATTTTACATAATTTTTCGAAAAACAAAAAGTTGACTTTTTTCAAATTTTTTTTTTGGAAATCGCAAAAATATCGTTTGCCCACGGGCAAACTTTTTGGAAATTTGAAAAAATGTACACTTAAAAAAAATTGGAGCTTTAAAGAAAAACAAAAGTTTGCCCACCCCCTAAAACTAAAAAAATTTATAAGAAACGATTGTCCACCTCTTAAAACTAAAAATAAACGTTTGCCCACCCTTTACAATTTTAAAAAAATTTACACTTAAAAAAATATGGGGCTTTAAAAATTTGCTCCTGTTAACCAAAGAAAATGAACTTTTTTCAAAAGATTTTTCTTGAAATAGTAACTCAATCGATTGCCCAGGATTGCCCACACTTTAGAATTAAAAAAAATGAAAACTTTCAAAAACATGACACTTAAAAATTTGCAAAAAGTAAAAAAAAATTTGCCCACCTAACTATAAAATTTTAACAAAAAACGTTTGCCTACCTCTTAAAACTAAAATAAATCGTTTGCTCACCCCTTAAAACTAAAAAATTTTAACAAAAAACGTTTGCCCACCTCTTAAAACTAAAAAATATTGATTGCCCTCCCCTTAAAACGAAATAAAACACATTCAATAGTAAGTTCTTTGTATTTATTTTTATTTATTTCAAAAATTATTCACAAGTTATTTTTTAATCTAAATATAACACATTAAAACTTAAGTTCTTTGTATTTATTAGTAATTTTAATTTTTAATTTATCCTTTAAATAATTTACAAGCACTTTCTTAAACTAAACAAAACAAATTAACAATTAAGTTATTTTTATCAGTTTTAACACAAAACTTCTTATAAATACTTTACAACATGAAAATAAATTAATTAATTTGTCCGCGTATATATAGGAATATGGAGTGACGTCTTCGTTTTAAGTGATGTAAATTTCCGGCATTGCCTGCACATATCGTTATGAACTTCCCAAGATCCTGTTAGGGAATGTAGTGGCCGATACCACCACCTGAAGCTGGAAGAAATTCTATTGCACTTAGAATATATGCTCTTCCTTGGATTAAAATTTCAAATGGTAATTCCTGTAACGTTACTGTTCCTGTTGTGCCCGAATGATCAACTCGATAAAACGTGTCCATCGCAAGTTCAATGTCAATAATGACATGTGGTCCAGGCTCTCTTTCAATGCTCTGTCGACCACCGCAATCCTTGCATTTTTCTTCTGTCTTCTCAAAGGACTTATTTACAAAGGACAGCAGGACATCGTTAAAGCCGAGTTGTTCCAGATTTTCGGCATATTCAAGTTCCAGCTGATGGTGGATAGATCCTTTATTTTCACAATCCTTTCCGTCGCTGTTTTTATGGGTATTCCATTAAGGAGTTTGTCAATAAATGTTTCAATATTCGCCTGACATTCTACGATCTGGTGTTTTTCTTCGAAAAAACTTATCAGAACTAGTTCTCTGTCGCTGTAAAGACTTGAAGATATTCCTTCGACGGCATACTTTTTAACTTCTTTCTTTTGGTAAAAATTCATCATCATTGTTCTTGTCCTCGTGATCCACAGCAGTAAATTTGGCATTAGTAGCATTAGTTAAGAAGTATCCTGCTCCACAAACTCTGTCATTGACCTTCCATCCAGCTCGTCTTTGAATTACCCTAAGCGCTTCTTATTACACAGCGGGAAGTAATATCGCCTAGACAATTCATCTGGATATTCAGAAGTATCGAGTTTTAGAGAAATGTCTTCACGAATATCCTTATATAAATCCTGCGGTTTAATAGAATACATAAATGAATCTGTATCCATATAATTCAATTTCAGTGCATCCTTGAATTTTGGTTTCATGTAGGAATAGTGAAAGTAATGCATTTTCCATTTCGACAACTCCAACACTACAAAACCTATGTATGTTGGTTTATTAAAAACATTGTGTAATCGATTCATTTGGATCGCAAACATGTTTTTACCAAACTTTGTTGCACTACGAAAATTCGATCTGCCTATTAACTCCGTTGCACATTATCTTGGGCGCCCACCTTGTGAACGGACAGGTGGAGCTTCCCATGCTGTAATTAGACGAATGTCCTTGTGCTTTATGCTACGTTCTATAGTTTTGCCATTTTGTTGTTTAAAAGCTTAAAAAAGTCCTTCTCAAAATTGCTTTTAGCCCGAGTCCTATGTTCATTATTAATATCAATATAAATTATATATATATATAAATTATATAATATAATTAAATATAAATTGAAGCATACTATGGACCTTTTCAACTACCATTCTATTCCTAAGACACTGCGGTAAAGTTTTGTAATTGATAATGTATTTCTTTTTATCATAAAGATCAGCTATCAATTTTGGTGTTTTTGAATTTTTAGAGGGTAATCTGTTAGCCGCATAAAAAGGCAGATCAGGATGTAAGTCATGAAGTGAGTGTGGATATTACAAGTCTACCTCTAGAATATATCCATATTCACTAGTTTCGGAAATAGAAATAATATTAAATATTTCTATTTCATTGCCCAGCCATATAAATTATTGGTATCATCATACAACAAATATTCTGATTCCTTTGTGTGGACAAAATCTTTGAGATATTTGTGATTTTTTGTATATCTATGACTACATTGAAGTAGACCCACTCGAATTCCAGACTGAATATATGTAATCATATCTACAGCAGTGAGTAATTCGAGAGTTATCTAGGTAGTTTTCAACATAGCATCCCATGACAAGCTCGGTGTTGTATAATAATTGTATAGACATTGATGCACTACGGTCAGTACACTCAAGTGGCCCTTATGAAGCCAGGCACGTGCCTGTTGGGGTTAGGTATTAGTAGTCGCAATGGAAAATATAGAAAAGAATACGAGGAAATAAACTACTGGCGTGCTGCCTGAATGTTTGCTTGCATGCGTACTAAGTGTGTTAGGATTAAAGTTTTTAGTTTAGGAAGACTATCTACATGTGAAATTATTGAGTACAAATCATTATAACTTGCACACAGTAAAGGGTTCATGCAGTTCAAATGAGGTTCTACAATGGCGCAAAACTAAGGGTATATAGGATCTAGTATTTCTACTCGGTACGTGGAAATTGAGCTGACCTAACAAGTCAGTACTTTCCACGTCGCCGTGAATAAGGTTATAAATAAAAGTAATGCCTAGCATAATTCTACGATTGGCTAAGGAGGGTAAGTTAATTAGGAGAAGTCTACTATGATAGGAGGGTAATCTCTGTTCAGCATCCTAGTTTAAGCCGCGTAAAGCGAAAAGCAAAAAGTTCTTTTGAACCGATGCAATGCGTTTACTGGGGGCTCCAAACGCAAGATCCATATTCAAAGATAGGATGAACTAATGAAATATATAAAGTTTTAGTAACGTATGGGTCATCAAATTCTTTTGACCACCGTTTAATAAATCCCAGCATACTCCTGGCTTTATTTACCATGCACGAAATATGATCGATAAAGTCAAGTTTGGGATCCAGGCGGACGCCCAAGTCATCAACTGAGTTAATTCTTTCCAAAGAGCAGCAGTTAAGCGTGTATGTTGCAAGCTTGGGTATGACACGGGAGAATATCATAAGCTTGCATTTAGAGCCATTTAAGTTTAGTAAGTTTACGTGGCATCAAGTTTGAAAGTTATCAAGATCTGTTTGTAAATCAGACTGGCAAGCGACGTCCTTATATTGCACACAAAGCTTAACATCATCCGCGTACATAAGTACTCTAGAGTTAGTTAGAAATTCGGGCAGATCGTTAATAAATAATGTAAACAATAAGGGACCCAAATGGATCCCTTGTGGAACACCTGAGGTGACCCTGAGAACATTCGAATTTTTAAAGGGGACTTTTTGCGTCCTGCCAGTCAGATAACTAGAGATCCACCTAAGAAGCTCAATAGGAAATCCCATTAAGTCGAGTTTCCTGAGAAGAAGAGAATGATTAACAGAATCAAATGCTTTGCTGAAGTCAGTTTAAATTGCATCTGTTTGAAGGTTATTACGGAAGCCCTTATAATGAAGGAAGTGAGCTCGAAAAGGTTCGTAGTTGTTGATCTTTCGCTTAATAAGTTCATGCTGACATGGAGAAATTACTGATCTACAAAGGTGCTGCAAATGTGGAGTAATAATATTTTCAAAATAACTTAGATTCCTCTATAGTTGTTGGCCACCGATTTGTTACCTTTTTTGTGGAGAGGAATAACCAATGATTCCTTCCAAATAAGGGGAAAGTGCGAGGTTTCTAAGGATAAGGTAAACAATTTCAGAAGGGGAGAGCACAGGGCATAGGCCCAATACCTAAGCACACAGCCCGCTATTCCGTCGGGACCCGGCAAATAAACTGGCTTAACACGATGAAGATCTAAAAGAAGAGAGCTTTCGTTTAAACTTGGACTAAAAATTAGGTTCGATTTGGGCATGTTGTAAGAATATGTCTGATTTAAGTCAGTGGTAATAGAATAAGTTGTTTGAAAAAACTGAGCAAAAAGATCGGCAATTGCCTGATCATCATTTACGCTTGCATTTTCAAAAGATAGCGAGGAAGGATGCGTTAATGGTTTACGTTTAGTGTTAACAAAATTATAAAACTCTTTAGGATCCTGTGAAAATTGGACCCTACAACGAGTTAAATAGTTTTTGTAACACTGCGCGTTCAGCACGGTGAAGTTTGACCGAGCCGATATATATTTAGAGAGGACAGTGCGAGACCCGGTTTTTTTTAAATTTAGGCTACTCAATTCTTTTGTAAACCAAGAGGGATAGTATAACGAAACACATTCAGAGAAAAATGAATTCATGGCATTGTAAAAAATATCCACGGCAACAGCCATGTCAGTGCACTTGTATAAATCGGACCAGTCAAAATAGTAAATAAAATTATTCAGCCGGTCGAAGTCCGACTTGCGAAAGCAGTAGACTCTTTTGGCTGGACGATCGGATATATTCTGTATATCAGCAGCAATGTCGAGTGTCAGATCGAAAGTAGGATGATAGGGATCTTCAGGTTGCGTCAGCGGCGCAACCCTCGCTAAACTAACTCTTTCCGGATCAGAGACAAAACAAAGATCTAGCAAGCGCCCTAAGGAATTTCGTACATGGTTGACTTGAGGCAATGAAATGTCGAACAAGCCAGCAATAAAATCATGTTGTGTTGAAGATTGAAGTGTGTTAGAGGAGTTACTAAATGGTCCCTGTCAGAAAGTTTGTTGAAAACCATCCAAATGTCGGAATGGTGGTTCCAAAAAATAGGAAGTTCCGACAATGGAGGAATGTAGGAACATGTAATAAAAATAGAGCTACCATTGAATAACAGCTTTACACAATAAAAATTTAACATCGCTGTATTCCTCGAAGGTTACTAATTCTGACGTGAGAGTGGAGTTAACCGCTATGAGGACCCCACCCCCGCGCCTGACAGGCCGATCTAGCCGATAAATCGTGAACGCAGCTGGAAAAATTTCGGAGCTTAGAATAAACCTAGCCAGACCAGCAACGCATCGAGGACTAACGCCAAGCAGAATCACCGAGGAAGAGCGGGTGAGCATGGCCCCAGGCCAGGCCTATGGCCAAGCCATAGCGCGAGTATGTGTGTGCTCCCCTCCCGCTCGAATCGCTGCCGTTGGAGTATTCCGGGCTCGCCTTCAAGCCGGACGGGATCAGTAACGCCACGCTGCTGGAGTAATTCCGGGCGCCGCCGTGGGCAGTGGCGGTTGGAATCATTCCACGCCTCTAGCCTGGTCTCAGCGACCTGCCGTGGGAATAGCCCCCGGTGGTCTGGACGGCGGCAGCTGGAATTATTCCGGAACGCTTGTCCCAGTTATCGGGGACCCGCCGCAGCTGGAATTATTCCGGGCGCGGGCACAGAGTCGCGGCATTCCAGACCGCCGGCTAACCTTTGGGGCGGCTCGCTGTTGGAGCTATTCCAGGCGTGGGCGTGGGGGGTGGCGTGGTCCCGCCGCGGAATCAACCCGGCCATTAGTGGTCACCCTGCCTCAGCCACGCGTGGCTCCTGTCGTCCATTTTAACCCCAAAGTCTAGACAAATCAAGGCCCCTTTCATATTCCTGGTATTCCAGTATAATAAATATTTTCTGGAAAGGACCTTGGGCCGCTGAGGATCATCCCAGCCCTAGCACATCCTTACAATGACAAATGAGAACTGAAGTTTAAAGCTAACATAAATGGAATTCATAGTGGCCATAGTAGTGGGTAGTGCTTGCCAGCTATGCACGAGCTTTCGGCCAGACGCAGTGTCAGCAATTTGGCCGTAGCGAGCTTTCAGACGATCGGTCATTGCCGTCGCTGGTTAACTTTGTTAACTTCTCCCCCTCACGATTAAGGCTGCCCTCGGCCGATTCTATTTGGGCCATCACCTCCCTTAGTTCGGCCGTGGATCTCCTAGCCTGGGTGACTCGCTGATAAGTGAGACCGATGCAGAGCAACGCACAACAAATTGCTTCTGCACTTGGCACTATCTGTTGTGAGCGATAGTTGTTGATATCCTCCCCGAATTTCTTAATATGCTCCAGGTTACGTACACTCACAAGCGGTGAAGGAAGGCTAAGGATGTTGTGTTCCAAAGTGATGATCAGGGAGGGCGAGCTAGCTACTCCTGGTGCCCTCTTCTCGGCCGTGTTGGGATTGACCTACCGGGTTTCCTTAACCGTGGCACTCTTACTTAGTATTGTAGTAGGTGCCGTTTTTCACACTCACGCGAGCCGGGCGATCGTTTATGATGATGATTCCGTCATCCACGTAGGTGACGGGATGCAAATCGCTGTGTTGGAATTCGCAGTGCGTAATACCTCCAGCGTGGAGCGCCAGATGGCAAAATGTAATATTTTAACAGACTCAACGGACAACATATCTTTGATGGGGGTAACTGTGGGCTCCTCGTCTAAAACACTTTCCAGGTCTGCATGATCTAATATGCTAGGGCTAATGATATTGGTTTTAGCAAGAGCTTTTGCTAGCAATAAATTTTGGCGCTCTATTGCAACCATCCTATTCCGAGACAATAACATCTCGTATAGGTGTCCCGAATCAATTTGGGATTCTTTAGCCGACCTCAGAATTTGATTGACAGTGGTGGAAATGCTATTGATTTGATCTTGCACTTTGTTGTTTATATTGATCTGTCTATTGTTTGCATTGATGAACTGAAATTCGTTAAGTTGAATATTTTTGAGGTCCTCTGCGTCTGGCGTTCCTGCGACACTTTTAACGCCCCAAGAAGTCTAAGCTCCTAGCTGCCCAATGGTGGATGCTCTATGATTCGAGTAGGTCACGCAGGTGAGCGACATCTACGCTCAAAAGCTTTTGCATGTGCGACTGGGGAAACAGGTTAATCATGCCACCAGTTTCTTCCACCACGTGCCTATATTCTGAGAAATTGGATGAGTGTCTCACGAATGCAAATTCTTCCCAAGTAGTCCGTGACGTGCGCTGATGTTAGGGTCAAATGAAATAATTTTGGATTTATTGTCGTGTTTTATAAAATTTGGGTAGCCCACCACCAAAACATGTAAGATAAAGCGTAATTAAAGAAAATGCTCGTAAATAAGTAATAATGATAATAAAAAATAAAAAATAATAAAAGAAAACTAGAAAAAATAATAATGACAAAAACGTATGCCAAGTGGATAGAGATAAAAAAAAAAGAAAAAAATAGTAAAAATGACAAAAACTTATGCAAAATGGCTAGGTATAAAAAAATAGAAAGAAATTATAATTACGAATGGCAACATGATTGTGCTTCGCCCTTGTGGACCACCCTCCCCTTAATGAGGACTGTGGTCCCCATGTCCGCTTTCACAGTTTTCTCCTGGCATAACGGTGAAAGTTTGTTGCCTAGTCTCCTGTTGGGTTTTACTAGGACTTTGTCGCCGATATTAAACGCTCTGTTTTGTCGGGAGGCCTTTTCCCTGCTTCAGAGCTTATTTTGGGCATGCCTTAGCATATCTTGTATTTCTCACTGTGTGTCACTAGATTGGGTGACTACCAAGTTTGCTGGCCTTTAATCGATGACCGAATGGATAGATTTATTGTATTTGGCCGTGGCCAGTAAGATCAACTCTACGGTGTCGCTGATGCCTTTGCCGATTTTGAGGCATCTGGAAAGCACCACCAGAGTGCTGTGGAAACGCTCCACTTGTCCGTTAGAGACGCTGAGGAGGGGCGGTGCATTCGAGGTGCTAACTCCGAAGTGATTTTCCAGCATGGTCAGAATGGTGGGTTCAATCGCAGTAGATGACCCTGGCTTTTGGGAAGAAGTTCAGGAGCTCTAGGAGTTGCGTTTGAGATCATCTAAATTTTGCAAAATTTGTATTTTCTATCTGTGGAGAAATAGTCTATATGCAGCATTTCCCCACATGAGACGGGACTGGCGTTTCGCCGAGCTCGTGTTTTTTAGGGTGCCTGTCATACTTTGCCTTAGCGCAGGTCTTACAGTTAGTGACGATTTTATTCGCTAACTTGGTCATTTTCAGGAAGTAGAGTTCTGAAAGAAACTACTTTACATTCTCCTGTGCTGATCTGTGAGCCCTATTATGCTCAGTGGTGAGGACTTCTAGTCTCTCAGCGACAGCAAAAATATCCGTAACACGGTTTTTACAGTGCCCGAATTTGGTGGCTGGAAATTGCCGCACGAATTCATCCCGTATCATTGCTAGCGTGTGCAAATCGCAATGAATGGCGTTTATGCCTTTGTGGACAATGGGGTCCGCGAGCTCTTTAAGCAGCGACTCCTTACATGTGAAGTCAATGTTGTGCCGTCTCTTGTTTAGACGGAAAGCGTGCTTCCTCCAGATTTATCTGGTTCTGAAAGCAATTCAATGGCCTATGCGTGGTTTCGACGGTGGGTGGGAGCGACACCTCGCTGTGAATAGTGGCTGCACACGAATAAGCTTCTTCCTGCTCCACAGCGTTAAGTTGCAGTCTGGAGAGGGCATCCGCGACTAGATTCTCTTTGCCGGGCTTAAAAAAGATTTTACGGCCGCATTGGATTGGACTCCGATACTGCGAAGGTTAATGGCTGGTGATCAGTATAGATATTTATATCTTTTACTGTTACATTACATTTAAGTAATGGCGTAACTTGGCCAGTGCCCATACTATGGCTAATAGCTCCCTCGTAATCGTAATTAACCTCTCGGTCCTTAAGGGTTCTCGAGATCATGGTAATGGGTCTTCCCTCTTGGAATAGTACCGCGCCAATGCCAAAAGCTAAAACATTTGTCGTTAGATCGAATGCCTTTTTGTAATCAGGGTATCCGAGGAAGACATCCTCTGAAGCTAGAATGTTACGCAACTTTCGGAAAGCAAGTCGTTGTTGCTCTCTAAATTACACCTGAATATTCTTGGATCTGTGCCTACTGACACTTCCATGTTCCCCTTTTAGAATGTCGGAGATGGGTCTGGCTATGGACGCAAAATCCTTGATCCATCGGTAATAGCTGGCCAGGCCAAGGAAAAATCTAATCTCGAATATATTTTTGGGTTCGGGGAATTCCTGAATGGCCTTGATTTTTCTGGGTCGATATTGGCACCGTTGTTGGTGACAATAAAGACCAAAAAACAAACGCTTTTTTTAAAAATCCGCGATTTTTGTGTTGACACCCTCATGTTGCCGTCGTGCAGGCTCTTAAGAACCAAATCTACGTGCCGTATGTGGGCGTTTTCGTCATCTGAGAAAACGATGACATTATCGACATAGACATACCAAATTTTGCCAATCTGCTCCCGCAGTATGTCGT
>VNJQ01001972.1:0-18634 GCA_008042515.1 Drosophila truncata
AAAAATATACTTTTTAGCGATGAAACAATAGTAAATCTTTTTGGAAACAATTAACGACAGTTCATATGACGACCCAAAAGCCAAGAATTCGGCTCCTGGTACAGGGGAAAAAAAATTATGCACGGAGGCGGATACGTAATATTCTGTGATAGTTTTTCTTAGCATGTCGTTAAGTTGTAACACCCCATAAATAGTATTAAGACCCAACTCAAATATAAAACTATTTTAGCTAAGCTTATGCAACCATATACTGAAGAAGACATGTCCTTGCGATGGGTTTTTCAAAAGGATACCGACCCAAAACATACCTCAAAGCCAGCCAATGCCTGGTTCAATGACAACGATGTAACCTTTATGAGTTTGTCCAGTCAGTCTGGGGACATAAACCCCATTGAAAATTTGTGGGAAGACTCTAAATGTCGCATTAAAAACAATCAAAATTTGTAATGGTGAAGATTTGTGGAGATTTGTTGAAAAAACTTCTTATGAGATTCTAGGAGAAACTTGCTGCAAACTTATGGCTAGTATGCTGAAAATATTCGCAAAAGTGGTTCAAAATAAGGATAGTTATACCGAATACTAGTATAAGTTTACTAATCAAAAGAAAAAAGTGAAAAATATATTATACGTTTCGAGTTTTGGGCTTAGAAGAATTGGTGTACTTATTTTTGTGACCAACCCATTTGTATGGTTATTTGGTAAAATCGGTCGTAGTCTTTTAATTTTAAGTGATTAAGTCTTTTGTTATATATTTTTATTATCTAGTATAGGTCCGAAAACTGAAAATAAATTGGTTTTTTTCATAAGGCTTCTTAAAAAAGTTTTACGAGGCTTGAAACAAACTTTATACGCATGTACTTATTTCAATGGCCAGTAGTGTATATTACATTATCTAGATATCTGTTTGTCCGTCTTTTCGCCAATTAATCTCTTAGTTTTAGAGCTATCTGAATGAAACAATCTGATTTGTTTTCTCTACATTGCAAAGCATTGCGGGTAGTGTATAAATGTCCTAACAAGCAGGATCAGACCACTCTATTCTGTACCTGTCAAGGAAGGTATCGGAAAATAATTAAATAAAAAGTGTAACTTTATTGTGTGTATTATATATTTCTATTAATATATGTATCTATAAGGCAATTTATTTTTTAGAACTACATTTTATTAGAAACGATGGGAAAATGTAGAGCGAGAGATATTGGAAATAAATATGCTATCTTCTCGAAATTTGCCTTCTTTCTCGTTTGTTGTTTAAAAAACCAATGTGTACGCTTTTTGCTTTTTTTATTTGCATCAATGCTACGCTATTAGTGTTCTAACTGATGTTGTATTTTGAACATATGTATGTACATATGTACGTATTTAGAACATTTTATCTTGTGTATGTCTTATAAAATCCCAGAGGAATATCGATTGGGATGCTTTTCGGTGTTAATCAAAGCACGGATTTCGGTGGAAAATCCCAGCTTTGCCCCGCACTGTTAGTTATTTGTTATATGAATGTACGCACAACCCGATAAACCAAAAACAAAAAAAAGGCAAACCAACATTGTGTTTTCTTTTTCTTCCTTTCTCTCTTTCTTTGTGTGAATCAATTATATGCAACATTTCGATATATCCAGCTGCCCACCCCCAACAATTCCTGCCCCATGATCAAAACGAACACAAACACCTTGCCCAACTCAAATACTCCGAGCACGTGCACGACCTTGCCCAACGACCACACCAGCAACTTCACCAACACGAGCACCAACAGCGAGACAACGACCACTTCCGCCCTTCCAAGTGCAACTCCTGCCATATCCACATCTGCCTCCGCCTTTGCATCTGCCACACCACCTAGCACGCGCACGTACTCGTTCACGCATCTAGCGTCAACAACAACAGCTCCAGCTACCACTACAACGACAGCCGCAAGCACTGAGTTGTATAATGGCGATCATACAACAACTAGCACATCAACAACAGCCACCAATGCGATCTCCACCGCGCCAACAACAATTACAACAACAACCACTTCAGCAACCGCAACTGCTAAACTAAATGTCCATGCCAATACCATTCCTTCGCAGAATCAGAGTCAGAGTAGCCAGACTAATACCTATACGATACAATCGCTCATCAACAACAGCAACGTTCGTGTAAAGATCGCCGACCTGGGCAACGCCTGCTACGACGTAAGTACCACCCAGAACCCTACTGTTAGCCAAAATAAAATAAAATTAACGTTAGATACAAATTTAATCTAAACAGAAGAATTTCAAATATATCTGGCCCATTGGATTTGAATGACAAAAATTTTATCAAACATTTCTCAAAGAGCAAGCAATTGGCAGTGTATTTTGTCCAGATCTCTAACATTAGAAGTCCAATTTTTATACCATGTACCAAAGGTACAAAGGTATTATAATTTTGTGCGATATTCTGTAACAGGCAGAAGGAGGCGTGTCAGACCCCCAAAAGTTACCTAAATATTGGTCAGGACCACTTAAGGAGTCGATATAGCCATGTCCGTCTGTCCGTCCGTCCGTCCGTCTGTCCGTCTGTCCGTCTGTCCGTCTGTCCGTATGAACGCCTAGATCTCGGAGACTATAAGAGCTAGAGACACCAAACTTGGGACTTAGACTTCTTATATCTGCACGCAGATCAAGTTTGTTTTAAATTTTTGCTGCTCCCCTTTTTTGGGGAGCTATTTGAAAAAAACGTATATCTCCTAAATTTATAAAGTTAGGTAAACTATATTCACAACCTTGATGTATTTTATCAAAATACACAGATTGTCTAACTTTCATTACGATCGTACAATAAATATCGGAGATAAAGTCTTTTTACTTTATACTTATTATGTATACAAGAGGCAGCCAAGGCAAAGGGCTCCAAATAACACATGCACCAATACACTTGCAATGGTCACATTCTTTGCCTGTATACATACAGCGAAACAAAGTCACAGCTATTTCTAGAACGTTCGTTAAAGTAATTGTAAGTTGTCTCGAATTCAATTCACGGGAAGCGGTCCAGGGTACAGGGTATTCTACTGTCGGGACACCCGACTGAATGTCCATCTTGTTTTTACAAACTTCATTCGATTTTGAAATACTTATACATACAGTGGATAATATTAATTTTTGGCTTTTTATTTTTTTAATTTTAAACGCGAAAAAAATGGTTAAAACAAAATTAAAAAAAAAAAAATGGCGAATGATAGTTTTTTTATTACCTAGTCAAAGAGGTAGAGATATTGCGATTTTATATACCCTTGCAGATTGAAATTGAACTATAAAATTATAAAAGAAATTCGAAAATATTAATGAATGGCCGAATTTTAAATTTGATGAAAATATGTTGAGAAACAGCCGAGTTATGATTTTTTCTATTATTTTCCTGATTGTTCCTATGGCAGCTATAGGATATAGTCGTCCGCTTTTCATGAAATTAAAACCAAAACTTTGGAATAATAATAAGTGGCCAAATAAAAGTTTTGGTGAAAATATTTTAAAAAGTGACACAGTTATAATTTTTTCTGATTGTTCCTATGGCAACTATAGGATATAGTCGACCGATTTTTATGAAACTAAGACCGAAATTCTGGAATAACAATAAGTGGCCAAATATTAATTTTGGTGAAAATATTTTGAAAACTGACAAAGGTTTATTTTTTTTTCAAAAATTTTCTGATTGTTCCTATGGCAGCTATATGATATAGTCGTCCGGCCCGTTCCGACATATGTACGAGTGAGAGTATATAGAAGACTAACTGCAAAGTTTCATTCAGATAGCTTCAAAACTGAGGGACTAGTTTGCGTAGAAACGGACAGACGGACATGGCTAGATCGACTCCGCTGTTGATGCTGATCAAATATATAATTTCAGTCAGAGGTAGCAACGCAGTGTAGGAGACATTTCCGACCCTATAAAGTATATATATTCTTGATCAGGATCAACAGCCGAGTCGATCTAGCCATGTCCGTCCGTCTGTCCGATTATACGCAAACTAGTAGCTCAGTTTTGAAGCTATCTGAATAAAACTTTGCAGGTAGTCTTCTATATGCTCTCACTCTTACTTAAGTCAGAACGGATCTCCGGATCGGACTACTATATCATATATCTGCCTTTATATACTATATGATATAATCACCAAATTTGATATTTGGGCATTTATTATTGTTTCAGAATTTCGTATTAAATTTCATGAAAATCGGACGACTATATCTTATAGCTGCCATAAGAAAAATCGGGAACAGTAGAAACGATCGGCAAAATTTTCAAAAAAAAAATTATAACTTCGCTGTTTCTCAACATATTTTCATCAAACTTTACATTTGGTCACTTAATATTATTCCAGAAGTTTGATTTAAATTTTATGACAGTTCGGCAACATTTTCGAAAAAAAATGTATAACTTCGCTATTTCTCAACATATTTTCATCAAACTTTACATTTGGTCACTTAATATTATTCCAGAAGTTTGATTTAAATTGTATGACATAGGAACAATGAAGGAAATAATAGAAAGAATCATAACATCGCTGTTTCTCAACATGTTGTCATCAAACTTGAAATTTCGTCACTAATATTATTCCAGAATTTCGGTTTAAATTTCATAAAAGTCGGACGACTATATCTTATAGCTGCCATAGGAACATCAGGGAATTAATAGACAAAATCAGAACTCGGTTGTTTCTTAACATATTTTTACCAAATTTGAGATGCGGCCATTCAATGTTATATAAACTTCGGAAAGCCGAAATTAGCTTTCTTTTTTGTTTATTTTAGTTTTTTCAAATTTTGACTTTCAAGTTAATTTATTCTTATGTATTTCAATGAGCTTTAATATTCTAAAGTCGAATATTGAATGCAATAAGTATGAACAGGGAAAAAGAAAAATAAAAAAAATAAGTATGAACAGGGAAAAAGAAAAATAAAAAAAATTATTTTCTGATAGAAAGTCAATCTTTTAGAAAAACGGCTAATAAATTCGTTGTTAGCCAAATGACTGGACAACGACTAAAGACAGTCTGGAAAGTTTGAAAACTTGATGACGAGCAACCGAGGCATGACCCTTGCTGTTGATCGATGGAATAATGCTAAAGCAACAATATTTGAGCATTTTACTAGACAATCTTCCAATGGACCATGGAAATGTGGGTGTTGCTGCTGAAAAATGCAATTTTCTGCAAGGAAATAACTCAAAGCTTACCTCCTTTTTTGTAAAAATATGGGATAATAAAATAAAAATTGCAGTCCGAGAATTAGACAAAACAGTCTCAAGGGAAAGAATCCAATCGAAAAATTTATTGAGTCATCTGAAGTCTGAAGTTTCTCAAAGTGGAATGAATGATGGAACTGTTGGAGATTACAAAGAACGTATGGGATGTTATCGCCCCTAATTATCGCAACGCTATAGCCAGAATATGCCAAATCACTAAGGAGAACTAAAAAAGTTATATTTTAAGGCTTTAAGTTAATTAAACTAATAGCCTTCAAAGCTGTAAATATAGGATATACCTTTAAGCCTTAGTAATTATTACTCCTTCAAAATTGCAGTTTGATGTCATAAATTATGACTATAAGACCTAAATAATTGATTAAGAAGAATAATTCTTATAAATAGATTTACAATCTATCGCCTAAACTTCAGCCACTTAATCTTAATTATTCGCGACAATGATTATTTTCAACAAATCATAAAGTGGACTTCAAATTTAAAAAAATTTTAACAAAAATATAGTATTTAATTAAAAATAACCACAGTGCAAAACTGCAACATTTGACTATGTTTACATTTTCCCTTGGCATTTTTTTCTCTTATTATCAAATGGCTTCAAATTTTCAAGAAACATAGTGTATAAGTCAACCAATAAATCAAGACTAAGATTTTCGACATGCATAAATTAGAACAAAAGATTCAGACCTTTGATGTTTACTAAAAACGATATAGGGGTTTGCTCAACACTTTCTTGCCAATAATTGTCATATGGATCCTAATTGTGAAGGCTTAATTTATGACCTTTCATTTATCTATTCCTAGTACCATCACTTCACCGAGGACATACAGACCCGCCAGTACCGTTCGATCGAGGTGCTGCTGGGAGCGCCGTACAACTATACCGCCGACATCTGGAGCACCGCCTGTTTGGCCTTCGAGCTAGCTACGGGTGACTATCTGTTCGATCCGCACGCTGGCGAATCGTACAGCCGCGACGAAGATCACTTGGCGCATATTGTCGAGCTGCTGGGCTCCATACCACAATCAGTTATCTTGCGGGGCAAGCACGGGCTCAAGTACTTTACCAGTTATGGTAAGCGCCAAGACAAAACAATGAATAGCTTGAGTAATAATTCCTTGGGGATTTTCAATTGCAGGTAGCCTGAGAAACATCACCAAGCTGAAACCTTGGAGCCTGATGAACGTGCTGGTGGAAAAGTACGACTGGGATCCGGTGGAGGCCAAGAAGTTCTCCGACTTTCTTCTGCCAATGCTTGAATATAATCCAGTCATACGCGCCTCGGCGGCAGAGTGCCTGCAGCATCCCTGGCTGGAGCAAGAGGAGTTCGTCTAAGGGAGATAAGGGGTCGCAGCGACGCTAGAGAGACAGCACTCTTAAATAAAGTAGGCTTAACTTTTATATGGGAACTAGTTTGTCATAAAGAGGTACAATATACATATATATTTATGTGCGTTCCAAAGAAGAACGGAAAGAGAATCTTAGCACTAAAGGACTCAATAGATACACATAGCCTATAAACATACAACATGTGTCGAGAGCGTTACGCGTGGAATTTTTTAAGCTTTTTAATTTAAAAACACGATTTTTGTACTTGAGAGCTTTAAAATGTAATTGCTGAAGAGGCAATTTTATTTTTAACGGTATAAAACAGGCGGGAAGTTACGAAAAAATAAAATGTTTTTCAAGTTTTATTTGGACTACGTGCACATAAGTTAATACAAACATATATATTTTATGATATGAGAAACAAGTAAACCCAAAACAAAAGACAATGACGACAATTTTGAAGTCAACAGATGCCTAAACTGACTGACTGAATAACATTTTCGTGCGAAACCAATTAATTAAAATCCAAACGAATGAAACGGGCTAAATAAATGTAACTAGCAACATATTCAGCTGCACATAATTAAATACATCTTCTATAGAGCGAATAAAATAAAATGTGTATAATTAAACAAACCAAATTGTAGATATTGAGTATTTTCAACACAGATACAAATCAGAAGCAAATACAGATGGAAATTCAAATAACGACAACTTTCCAGCAGCGTGTAGTGATCATGGTACATTTAACCAAAACAATTATAGTAGACCCCTAAGGATATCTTGGACGCGAACAGATTATAAAATACATACAGATTTCTATCAAATTTCAACTTCATCGTTTCATGCATAGATAATCCAAAGAACCCGTAAAAGTCCGGTTGGGTTGCTCGTGGGTGATTAAACAAAAAAGAGTTTTCACTAAACTGTGCGAGTCAACATGTTCCTTCCCAATGGTTCTTTTTGTTCACTTTGCTCATTCTTGTTCAGTTGTTCAATAATACTAATATTTCTTTAGTTTTTTCCTATCTTGCTCTTTAGCTCATTTCAATAATTTCGTCCACCTGTTAATTTTTTCTTAGTTGTTCAAACTTGTTCACTGTTCAAAGAGAGCTGTTAATCAAAATGTCCTAGTTTTTGACGTTGTCTTTCAGGAATTTCTGTGAAATTGTGAACTATTTAAAATATATAAAGTTTTATCATAATATGTAACATACTGTATTTTGTTCTAGACTTTGAAATGTCTTCTTTTTATGAACAAGTGAGCAAGTGATTAACTGAGCAATACTAATCTATTGAGCAACTTAACAATAAGCGAAGTAGTGAACAAGTGAGCAATATAAGTGAGTTGTCTTAAAAAAAAAACAATTGAACATGTTCTTCAATGTTTGCATTATTTACCCAAAACTACCAAAAATGTATATTTTTAATTTACATTTAATTTCTTTACAACTCAATGTTGGCTTGAAGAAAAGTCTTTGAAGCGGAATTGAACACCCATTATCGGGTTTATGTAACACAACTACATTTAATGAGACATCGCATAGCCCAGAAAGAAAGCATATTTTACTATTTGCCTAAAAGTATTTGTACACAAGCCTATAAGTAATATTGAACGTGACCAAATAATTTAATATTGCGGAAGATTTTTCCCAACACATACAATATTTAATACAAAATGTGCGTATGTGTCCAAATAAAAGGAGCAGAGAAACTGCAGGCTCGACGAATTGGATACATGATTCGATAAGAGAAAATAAAGAATATACATATATATGAAGAGAATACATTATGGGTGACTTTCTTTCTAAAAGGTTTACAGAAGCACTTTATTCGAAGTTTTACGAGTATAAAAATGCAGAGTCTAGAATACAATACGGTACATTTAACAGCTTTAATATATGGTTTTTAGATTAGCATAGTGGTCGACACTCGACCGGCGGATAAACTATATAAGAAATACTCTGAGGAGTACAGCAGGGGCCGCCTTAGAGGGCCAATCCCAAGATCTGTTCCTGCTTGTACACGCCGTGGTAGGCATTGCGAATGAGTACGTAGGGGAAGCAAGATTCCAGCAGATCCATTGTAAGGAACGGTGACTGCTTGACAATTTCATCGAGAAGCAGGTAGATAGACTCCCGATTGCGAGTGGCCTCCTTGTCCGACTCTTGACCCAAACGGAGCAGTGAAGAACTGGCCAAGGCCAGAAACTCCTTCATTCGATCCTCCATGTCATTCTGCCCGCATATGGTGAACAGTGCGCCAAAGATGTTGTTGATCGCCGCCGCCATGCAATGGGTGTTGTTTGAGTGACCATCAATGGTGGCTCTGTAGAAGGAGTTTTCGTTGCGAGCCAGCTTTGGAATTGAAACGGCTACGAAAACCATCAGAAGGCAAGCAGTGAGATGTTCGCCCTCGTCAAACTCGGGTTTCTTAGACTTTAAGGTAGTGGCGAGAGTGGGATCCACTTTGCAAAGCAGGCCGGCTGCCGAGGCCATATCGGAGGCCACTCGAATCTGGTCTCCTCCGGGCAAGTGCTCCTGGAAATCTTTTACCGAGCTGAGGAGGAAAGGGATGCGCTTGTCTAGCACATCCACAAGAGCCTCGTGGACCAGGTTGCGGAAGCAGATTATTACGCCAATAATCGTCATGCGCTGCAGCACACGGTCCACGTCCTGGAGTCGCTTAAATTGCTCCTTCATTACCTCCGGTTTGTCAAAACTAGTTCGTAGGGTAATTAGGACCTCTTTGTTGGTACCCACCAGCGACTTAAGCTCCTGCACCTGGTTGGCTATATGCCACATCAGAGTTTCGTTCAGAGTTTTGATACCATAGGGTCCAACGAGTTCTGCCAGCGCTCTCAGCTCGTTGAGATCAGAGAACTCCTGTGGATTAAACGGCACCCATCCTTCAGGGGAGATCGGGACGAACGCCTTTTGGTTTATGGAGAACACAATGTTGCCGGCGGAGACCCGTCTGAGCAAGACCTCGCTGTACCATGTGTTGTACAGAGCGGCTATTGTCTTCTCACCGTGCGAGTCCAAGGCCTGCGTTTGCTGCAGCAAGCAGTTATTAAAGACCCGCGTTATGTCAATGTGTACATAGTTCTCCACAGTTTGCAAGACGTTCATATAGGCTCGCACGCTGGCCAGCAGCTCCGAGGGCTTGGCAATTTCCATAGTCTCCTGATTAAACATCACCATGCCGACTAGATCCCGGGAAAACCGGTGCTCTAGGTTCTGACAGAGGTACTCGCGAGGGGCGAAGGCAAACTCCCAGACGTTAACGGTGGGGCAGTAGTTGATGGCGAAACAGAGCTCGGTCAAAGCCATGTGCAACTTGTCCATCGTGGTCAGATCTTCGCGCGTCTTCCTGTATGATTCGTCCCCTGGCTTCCGAATATCGTCGAAATGCTTGGACTTGGATTTATCCTTCTTTTTGCGAGCGGACTGAACAGACAATATCTTGGCGCAGTGCTTCGGCAAGAGAGCATCGGCCATGGTGCACTGCTCGTCGCATATCGTGGTAATGATGTTCTTTGCTTCCTTTGCCATTTCCTCCAGAAAGATGTTCACCACACTCAGAGACCGCTCGCGAATATGGTGGCGCTCCTCTGGGCACATTTCGTGCGTGCAGTTTTGGAAGTGGCTGCAGATCAAGGGAAAAGCTATGATATAGCGGTTTTGAGCGGGAAACTCCAAGCACATGTGAAACTGGTCGTCGAACATTTTGTTGTAGAAACAAAAGATGCTCAAATCGGAAGTCTCTACCAGTATTTCGTCCAAGTTGTCCACCACCCGAGTGTGAAACACCATTGAATCCAGCAGACGAGCCAGCTCCGCATGCTCGGTAATCCTGAGGGATGCTTTGCCAACGCTCATGTAGGTCTGCAGTCGAAACCAGTCAAGGCGGAATGGTCGGAAGTAGAAAAGCTCATTGTCCTCCACCTGCTTCACAGTCAAGGCTGCAGCTGTGTTGTAAAGCGAGCTAAAGATTATGCTCTCATCTTCCGGGCACATCTGAAGGCTTTGCATCCGTATATTCAAGTCAGTGGCATCAAAGCCGGATAAGTATTGCACATAGTACCGCTGCATCACCTGGCTGTACTTGCGCACTAACGCCCGAAGTTCTTCCATATGAAAGAGCAGTTCCGGCAGTTGGCGGTCTACCAGATCCTCATTGCTCTTGCCTGTGAACAATATTAATTTAATATTTAATAATATTAGAATTTATTTGTGATTGGTTTACGTACCCTTGTTTTTGAGTAGCGGCGGATTGTCGTTATGCCGGAGCAGCCAAAGGATCTCGTCGCGTGCCAAGCAAAGCCCAATGAATATGAATATTGCCTTGGGTCCCAGCAGGCCCGGTTGGTCTGTCATTATTAGAGCTAGCTCTTTCAATGCCGTTCTCAAGAACTTTCGCCTTTCGCGATGCATTAGAGCTGCCTTCTGAACAGCAGTGTTGTAAGCGTCCTTGACTTCACCAATCCGCTTGCTGTAGCCCTTGATGCCATCGAAAGTGGCCTGAATATACTGATGGATCTGAAGAACCTCGTCGCGGAATAGAGCCACCACCCAGCTTGACTCCAGGGCGGAAAGCCAGATCTTGTTTACCTCTGGGTATTGGCCCAGCATCTGGTGATTTAGCAGCAGACCAAAGATTATCCAGCGATCCATGGCCTCCAGCGAGATGTACTCGCACGACATGGTGTCCGTTCGAACTGCTTTTAGAAGAATAGCCGGGTTGCCCACCAGACTGAGCTTCTGCATTTCCCTCCATTTGTCAGCCGGCAGATTCCTCAAAGCGTAAATTGAAGTCAGAGATCGCAGCGCATTCGTAAGCAATCTTTGGTGGGGAATAAACTCCTCGGCAAGCTTTTTGAGGGGCACCTCGTAGTCGAGAATCATCTGCCCCAGGCGGGGGAAGCCCGTGTCCGCCTGGTTATTCTGCAGCTCATATGCAGCATTATACAGGCCAAGCACAGCCTTACGATCCTCGACCCGAGATAACACAATCATCAGGGAGACGTAGGTCACCACCAAGTCCAAGTAGTTCTTGGTAAGCTCAAAATTCAGCGTAATGTCCAAGTGAATCTGACAGGCATCCATTGTAGTGAGCAACTCACAGACATTGTCCTTAAAGTCAAGCAAATCCACGAACGTATGATAATAAAGGGATAGCGACTTTATTATCTCCGCCTTAATGTTCACAATGGCATTTAGTCCCTTGACGTCAATATTGGGAAATCGCTTTACAATGAACTTAATGCTGGATTCCAGCGACTTTTCGGAGAGGAATCCGGGCTTTGATTTAGTGTCGCCGCAGGCCTTTTTTATATTGTATATTCGTGTGAGTATTCCCAGGCCACGGTCGTTCAAGATAATTAGTTTTTCAGCTATCTTCTGCTGATTCGGAAAAATTGGGCGTGCCATGTCTGCTGCTTGTTTGGACGATGCGCGGCCGAATACAAGCTGATCTCCAGAACACTATCGTGCACTGGCTAAAGCGACAAAATGGCTTGACAGTGGATAATATTCTATACTTTCCAATATTCTATACTTTTAATATAGTTAAATGGACTAAAATATATGAGACACAAAAGTGTACACATTAGTCTTCTTCTTAATTTCTGCACTAGCGATGAGACAAGAACTACAAATACCGACTAGAGATGGAGAAACATCGAAACCAACATCGATGTCATCGATGTTTTCGAAACATCGGTAACATCGATGTTTTGCTGGGAATCATCGATGTTTTTCTTCTCTGATATACTGTAAAGAAGGAAGTAATATAAATATAAATATAAATATTAAATAAATATAAATATAAAATATTTTCCATATTTCCTCATACAAGTTTTAGTAGCAATTATATTAACCATTAAAAGACTGTTAAGAAAAGTAGTAACTGATGTCGGGGAACATCGATGTTTCTTCACTTCTATAGCCGACATGGGTCTACCGAATATCCATAACAACAGTAGCAAGAGTTTGTTCGGTCCAGTTTCCACTAATGTTACTCTTGGCTATATTGCATTTTGGTATTTCCTGTAGAAGTATTTAAACATAACTTCAGTGGATTGTAAAAAAATTATGTACGAGTGCAAATATATAGAAGACTATCTGCAAAGTTTCATTAAGATGGAATAGACATATATTTATACAAAAATTTTAATCCCTGCAAAAGTATAAATATTAGGCATATATTAGGTTAATTAAGGTTTTATAGAAAACTATTCTGTGTTTATTGCACATATCTGGCATATACATATTTGTATTTTTTTAAATTTGGTTACAATACAATGTATATTAATAATTCATTGAAGATTTAATAAAATTTTGTACGTGCTACCCAAATCGTAAAGAATTTGAAATTTTTAAAATAACTTATGTTTTTATTCGTGACAGAAATTATTAATAAGTGTAAGCAGGCTATAAGTTTGTTTTTGCATTTGATAGTGCATCCTCATACAAAACTTCAAAATATCGAAACTATCGTGTTGTTGGTTCCAAGCACGTTGTGCCACGCAAAATAGCCGGAAAAGTGTTATTTATAAAATAGTTTGCAGAAATATTAAACGAAGGCATGGGAAAAAAACTGGAACGCAGCGATGTCTGCAGAGTGCCTGAGAATATTAATTTTCCGGCCGAGGAGGAGAATGTGCTACAGCGGTGGCGTGATGAAAATATCTTTGAAAAGTGTAGCCAGCTGTCCAAGGGAAAGCCCAAGTAAGTGGTGCAGCCGATTGCATCAGACATGAGTCTATTTCTTATGGGATCACATTTTTTCCAGGTATACGTTTTACGATGGGCCGCCTTTTGCCACAGGCTTGCCCCATTACGGGCACATCCTGGCCGGCACTATTAAGGACATTGTTACCCGGTATGCCTATCAGCAGGGATACCATGTGGACCGCCGCTTCGGCTGGGATTGCCATGGCCTGCCGGTCGAGTTTGAGATCGACAAGCTGTTAAACATCCGTGGACCCGAGGATGTGGCCAAGATGGGCATCTCCGCCTACAACGCCGAGTGTCGGAAGATCGTTATGCGCTATGCTGATGAGTGGGAAAACATAGTGACACGAGTAGGTCGCTGGATCGACTTCAAGAATGACTACAAAACCTTGTATCCCTGGTACATGGAGTCCATTTGGTGGATATTCAAGCAGCTGTACGACAAGGGTCTGGTCTACCAGGGGGTGAAGGTGATGCCGTATTCCACTGCCTGCACGACATCGTTGTCTAACTTTGAGGCGAATCAAAACTACAAGGAGGTGGTGGATCCCTGTGTGGTGGTGGCTTTAGAAGCCGTAACGCTACCTAATACCTTCTTTTTGGTGTGGACAACGACGCCGTGGACCCTGCCCTCCAACTTTGCGTGTTGCGTCAATCCGACGATGACATATGTAAAGGTGCGCGATGTGAAAACTGATCGGCTCTTTATACTTGCCGAGTGCCGCCTCTCTTACGTCTATAAAACGGAGAGCGAGTACGAGGTGAATGATAAGTTTTTGGGCAAAACCCTCAAAGATCTTCACTACAAGCCACTATTTCCGTATTTTGCCCAACGCGGGATCGAGATGAAAGGTTTTCGCGTCCTGGTCGACGAATACGTTACTGAGGATTCCGGCACGGGAATTGTGCACAATGCTCCTTACTTTGGTGAGGACGATTACCGTGTGTGTTTGGCAGCAGGACTTATTACAAAATCCAGCGAGGTCATGTGTCCAGTCGACGAAGCCGGACGGTTTACGAAGGAGGCCAGCGACTTTGCTGGCCAGTACGTCAAGGATGCCGACAAGCAGATCATGGCGAGCTTAAAGGAGCGGGGTAACTTAGTGTCTAGTGGCCAGATGAAGCATAGCTACCCCTTCTGTTGGCGATCAGATACACCGCTTATCTATAAGGCCGTGCCCTCTTGGTTCGTGCGAGTCGAACACATGTCCAAAAACCTTTTGGCATCCAGCGCCCAGACTTACTGGGTTCCCGACTTCGTCAAGGAGAAACGATTTGGCAACTGGCTTAAGGAGGCCAGGGATTGGGCTGTGAGTAAATCTTAATGATATTTACATGGATAGTAACTTAATTATTCCTTCATAGATTTCCCGCAATCGCTATTGGGGCACACCGATACCGATTTGGAGGTCGCCTAACGGGGAAGAAACTGTTGTCGTTGGCAGTATCAAGCAATTGGCTGAGTTATCTGGAGTTAAAGTCGAGGATCTGCATCGTGAGAGTATCGATCACATCGAAATACCTTCGGCAATTAAAGGCAATCCGCCACTCCGCCGGATAGCTCCAGTCTTTGACTGCTGGTTCGAGTCTGGTTCCATGCCGTTCGCACAACAGCACTTCCCGTTCGAGAACGAGAAGGATTTCATGAACAATTTTCCCGCTGACTTCATTGCCGAAGGCATTGATCAGACGCGCGGATGGTTCTACACCCTTCTTGTGATTTCAACGGCACTTTTCAACAAGGCGCCGTTCAAGAACCTTATTGCCAGTGGACTAGTGCTGGCCGCAGATGGCCAGAAGATGTCAAAGCGAAAAAAAAACTATCCCGACCCTATGGAGGTGGTCCACAAGTATGGAGCGGATGCTCTACGACTTTATCTCATCAATTCGCCCGTGGTGCGCGCCGAGAGTTTGCGTTTTAAAGAGGAGGGCGTGCGCGACATCATCAAAGATGTTTTCCTGCCGTGGTACAATGCCTACCGTTTCCTGCTGCAAAACATAGTTCGCTATGAAAAGGAAGATTTGGCAGGCGCAGGGCAGTATGTTTATGACCGTGAACGGCACTTGAAAAATATGGACAAAGCCTCTGTTATCGATGTGTGGATTTTGTCGTTCAAAGAGTCCCTACTGGAGTTCCTGGCCAACGAAATGAAAATGTATCGCCTGTACACGGTCGTGCCTAGGCTGACAAAGTTCATCGATCAACTAACAAACTGGTATAGCTCTTAGTTTTATACACTTACTTGAAGATATAACAAAATGTTTACTCCTCAACAGGTATGTTCGACTCAACCGTCGTCGCATCAAGGGCGAATTGGGCGCCGAGCAGTGCATCCAGTCCCTGGACACGCTGTACGATGTCTTGTACACTATGGTTAAAATGATGGCTCCCTTTACGCCATACCTCACGGAGTATATTTTCCAGCGTTTGGCTTTGTTCCAGCCACCTAGGGCCTTGGAACACTCGGACTCGGTACACTACCAGATGATGCCTGTTAGTCAAAGTACGTTCATTCGCAGCGATATTGAACGGTCGGTGGCTTGGATGCAATCAGTTGTCGAGCTGGGTCGCGTTATGCGTGACCGGCGAACCTTGCCTGTCAAGTATCCAGTTTCTGAGATTATTGTCATTCATAAGGATGCCCAAACTCTTGAAGCTATTAGGAGCCTCCAAGACTTCATTCTTAGCGAACTCAATGTTCGCAAGCTCACTCTAAGCTCTGATAAGGAGAAATACGGTGTCACCTTGCGAGCGGAGCCCGATCACAAGGTAAGGAGATACGAGGAAATTAGCTGATGTAAGACTTATTTTTTTCTCTTAGACCCTCGGCCAGCGACTAAAGGGCAACTTCAAGGCAGTTATGGCTGCCATTAAGGTGCTAAAGGATGACGAAATTCAAAGGCAAGTGTCTCAAGGCTACTTTAATATCCTAGATCAACGAGTGGAACTCGAGGAAGTGCGTATAATTTACTGCACATCCGAACAGGTGAGCGGCAACTTTGAGGCTCATAGCGACAATGAGATTTTGGTGCTGCTGGACATGACACCTAACGAGGAGTTGCTTGAAGAAGGCTTGGCTCGTGAGGTTATCAACCGGGTGCAGAAGCTGAAGAAGAAGGCTCAACTTATACCGACCGATCCCGTGCTTATCTTCCATGAGCTGACTACCGACAAACAGGACAAGAAAGACGCTGTGGAAGTTCAGGCCCAACTGACGAAAGTTTTGTCCAATTATACAAATATGATCAAGGCTGCCGTTAAGTCAGAATTCGCTCCCTACTCAGCCCAGCAGGCTGCCAAAAAGCGCCTAATAACCAGCGAGATCGTCGATCTGAAGGGAATTCCCTTAAAGTTGACCATTTGCTCTACAGAGGAATTACAGCTGCCAGTCCTGCCTTGGCTCAATGTCACCTTGGCCAAAGAGCTTAAGCCACGCTTTGGCAATAGTAACAAGGCATCGTTGTTCCTTCAGCACAACGTAACCAAGGAACTTATAACTTTCTCAGAGCTGCGCAGAGAGCTAGAAAATCTTTTTGGCCTGTACGGGGTTAACTTTAACATCTACGTCGTCGATCAACAAAAAAAGATCAGTGAGTTTAAATCTATCGGCAAGGTCCTTGCTGGAAATTTGTTGGTTCTAACTCGCAGCCAGGACACAGTGAACTCGGTTGCGGGATTTGAAGCATCTCCATCTCCATACTCTAAATTTGTGAACCAGCCTTCGGGTTCATCTACTTTTACGGAAAATCCACTGGGTAACCCCTTGTATTGATCCCGAAATTGTATTGTAATTGATTAATTAAGCCGGAAATAAAACACGTGTTCTCAACTTTTTTAAAAAGTTGTTAACCATTAAAAACAGTTGTTTTTGTATACCCTTGCGGGTTATTATATTTTAACTCAGAAGTGTTCATGATCACATCAACTTCCGACTGGACCTTTCAGTGCCCACCGCTAGATTGGACGACTATATTATATAGCTGTCATAGAAACTATCGAGAAATTAATAAAAATCCAACAATTAGAACTTCTGAGTTTTTTTTATATATTTGCATTTACTTTAAGATATATTCATTTTGTACAATTCAAATATACACTGCCATGCACTTGAATAGGGACAGGAATTCGTTTATGTTTTCATTTTTCTTTTAATCTACTGTAGCTATTGGCATGTGCTTTGCTGTTTTGTGAACAAGAGAACTTAGGCAATAGGGACAGACGTGATTTCTTCATTCTGAGTTAATTTACATGCGATAAAGTTTATTATTGGGCCGCGGCAAAAATGTTGAAAAAGCCAAAATAATGTAATAAAATAATAAAAAAATGTTATTTGAAATTCCCTAAAAACACTGCAAATTATGAGAATAACATGAAAGGACGCAAAAAAAGTCCTTTCATCTACTGCCAAATTGTTCGAGAAGCATTAAACTTGCATTGTGCGGCTTCGAAAATTCGTTCAAAATTACATTTAAATGCAAGTGTGGATACAGTACAGAGAGTTATACAACAAGTTGATCATCTGAAGAGATTGAAACTAAAAAAAACCTCCATTAAATAACCAACGAAAGGATTCTCGCCTCAACTTGCACGTTATCATATGACTTGGCAGAAGGAATGGAATACCGTTGTGTTTTCGGATGAAAAGCGCTTTAACTTGGATGGACCTGATGGTTTTTATGTACCAAAGGTACAAAGGTATAATTTTGCGCGAGTGCGATATTCTGTAACAGGCAGAAGGAGGCGTGGCAGACCCTCAAAAGTTACCTAAATATTGGTCAGGACCACTTAAGGAGGCGATATAGCCATGTCCATCTGTCCGTCCGTCCGTCCGTATGTCTGTATGAACGCCTAGATATCGGAGACTGTAATATCTGCACGCAGATCAAGTTTGTTTTCAATTTTTGCTGCTCCCCTTTTTTGGGGAATTATTTGAATAAAAAACGTATATCTCCTAAATTTATTAAGTTAGGTAAACCATATTCACAACCTTCATGTATTTTATCAAAATATACATATTATTTATACAAGAGGCAGCCCAGGCGAAGGGCTCCAAATAAAACATGCACCAATGCACTTGCAATCGTCACATATCTGAATATGCATACATATGCATACACACAGCGAAACAAAGTCAGATCTATTTTTAGAACGTTCGTTAGAGTAATTGCAAGTTGTCCCGAATTCAATTAACGGGGAGCGGTCTTCCCCAAAGTCAAAGTTTTTATGTTTTTAGCAAATAATTTATATACCCTTTGCAGGGTATTATAATTTCAGTCAGAAGTTTGCAACGCAGTGAAGGAGACATCTCCGACCCTATAAAGTATATATATTCTTGATCAG
>VNJQ01001977.1:0-10589 GCA_008042515.1 Drosophila truncata
ATTGAATAATAGCTTTACACAAAGGAATTCAACATCGCTGTATTCCTCGAAAGTTACTAATTCTGACGTGAGAGTGGAGTTAACCGCTATGAGGACCCCACCCCCGCGCCTGACAGGCCGATCTAGCCGATAAATCGTGAACTCAGCTGGAAAAAGTTCGGAGCTTAGAATCTCTGGCTTTAACCAGGTTTCTGTGAACACAATAACATGGGAGGCGAATGCGAAACTATCAGAATACAATTTCGGCAGCTTACTACGTAAGCCTCTTGCATTCTGATAGGAGATTGACAGAGAGGTTATTAGTTTTTTTGGACAGGCTGGGAGGACGTAGATGGTGCAGTGGTCACTTCAGGCTTGGGAAGACTTATTCCAACAGGCCGTTTCTTTTTCTTAGCTTCGTATTCTTTAACAACCACATACTCCGGCCAGAATTTGGTAGAGCATATCGTGCCAAAGAATTCGTTTGGGACATTTATTTTAAAAGATGAAATGTCCCTTTTCGTGGTCATTAGATCCGTTAATGGAGCAGCTACAGCCGCAAAATTGGGAACCAACTTGCGATACCAACCACACAGACCCATAAAACTTCGCAAGCTGCGCAAAGTTGTAGGCATAGGAAAATTTCTGATTGCGGCAACCTTATCAGGGTCGGTTCGGATTCCACCATCCCCGATTATGTGGCCTAAATATCGCACCCTCAGCATGCAAAAGTGACTTTTGTCAATGTTGATCGTCAAACCTGCACGCCTTAGCTGCAACGCAACCTCTCTTAGCACTTCTAGGTGCCTCTCAAAACTTGATGACACCACCAGCAAATCATCTAGGTAAATGAAAACTTCGTTCCTAAGATGAGCTGGCACTATCTTGTCCATCAACCGAGACATTGTACTCGTGGCATTGCAAAGCCCGAATGGCATAACTTTAAACTGATAAAGTGGTCTACCAGGGACAGTGAACGCTGTCTTGTCGCGTGAAGCCATATCTAAAGGCACTTGCCAATAAGCGTCCTTCAAATCCAGACTAGTTATGTATTCTGCCTTCGGCAAGCGACTCAAAATGCCACTAATTTGAGGAAGAGGATATGCATCCTTTTCAGTGAAACTGTTCACCTTTCGACAGTCCAAACAAATTCTAACCTTTCCAGGTTTTGTAACCATAACAATTGGAGATGACCATGAGCTGTCGGACTCTTCTATTACCCCAAATTGCAGCATCCGTCTAAACGGAGTGTTTCGCGCGTAGCCACTGCAACGTTTAACGTCGGTTAAAAACGCTTCGCGCCGGCGACAAATCTCCCTCAACTCCGAAACCGTCCTAATTTCAATATTTAAGATTTCATGCCTAATCTCAGGCCGCAAATTGTTCCTAAGATCACGAATTAATTTGCTTGATGCCCAAGGATGTTCTAGTTGATCGACTAATCCAGAGATCGTATCGTAAAAGCAATCAAACGATTCATTTGGGTTTTGTTTAGTGTTCCTTATCAATTCTTCGATATCGCCATCGTCTCTGCTCTGCCGAAACTGTTGGCGCAAAGCTGAACAGAGCTGTCCCAATGAATCTCGCCGTGCGCTTTATGAGATCGCCAGTAAAACTCATTCGGCTTGCCTTCAAAAAGAACACTAGCGTGCTTACAAAGCAGAGTAAAATTGTTGCCTAACGTCTCACGAGTCAAAGTATCTACTCTATAAATAAAATTATCTACAGATACTCCAGTGCCGGAAAATTTTATCTTCCATCCGTTGAGGATATGTACGACCTTATCTGGTCGGTTTGATAAATCGGACGTATTGCTTCTTTGAGAAGCGGGAGACCCTGGAGCCAAGAGGACTTGCCTTGAATGGTTTCCAGATTCACTTCTAGTTCCACTTCTATCATCTGCGTTTCCCAGCGAATGGCGGGAGGAATGTTCACTCTGAGAACTGTCTATACCGCGACTTGAGCTTGCTAAAGCCCTGGTAATGCTATCTGTAATGGAATTTTGAATTATATCGGTCATCTTTTCTGAAAGTGTGGCGAGTAATCTTCGCTCCATAGCTAGTAACGTTATAGCATTAGCTGACAGAACGCTTGCATTGCTAACCCCTGTTGCATTGGTTTGAGGACTTTGTCCTGAAGTCGAAGCTATATTGTCTAATGCTTGTTGAGCGACTGTATCTACAGGCTGTCGTTTTTTCGAGTCACTTCGGGTTGTCTTTCAGATACTTCAAAAGGCTTAGCGGTTGCTGGCCTACAAGATACTTTGCACACCGGACATTGTGCGCTACCCTTCCAATGAGCTTCTATACATCTCTTATGGAACTCGTGTTGGTATGAGGTTATAAACCCCTCAGCAGCATTTATGTCTGCTTTGCATACCGGACAACCATCATTTGGGCTTGATTCAGCTCCTCTTTCCGGAGAGCGGTCTAACCCCAAAATCTCAACACTAATAAAATTAAAGTTTAAAAATCGAAAATTTATCTCACATTCCGATGACAGTTGACCTACTGATATCGCATCCTCTAAACTCTTTTGTTCCCTTGCGATGTATAAAGCAAAAAGAATGCTAAAAAAAAAATGATTTAAGCAAACAAAACCAAAAATAGCAAAAATAAAATATATAATAATGTAATTCAATAATATAAAAATGTCAAAAATAAAAGATATAATAATGTAATCCAATTGTATTTACCGAACTCTTAACTAGATGTCACACGTATCGCAGGATCGTTTACGCTTAATTTTCTCAGAAATAGAAAGATGTGAAAGTGAAAGACTTTTGTTTAGGTTTAACCTATTCAAAAGGAGGGAAGCGATACCTTTTTATTTCGAATTCGGCCTGCGATTTATTCAGAAACGAGCTCGCATGTATTCCAAAATACGATCTAAAGAAGAATAACTTCAAGAAAATAAAGAAATTAAAGAAAGTTTTAATATAATCTTCCAGAATAGGCACGACTCGAAAGATATGCCGCATTTATCGTAGAGTAAAGTTTTAAATGGAGCCTAGTTCCATGACTTAGTGCTAAAATCTGGGACAGAAAGTAAACGCTTTGTTTATTGCCTCCTCTGTTTTCCTCAGCTATAATAGACACCTCATCATTTCCTCTAAGTATAGAAAAATCTTCTGCTTCCTTTTAAATCTGGTCAGTTGGAAATTCTGATATTTAACTCAACTGTCTTCCAGGATTCATTAGCCAAACAAAAAAATTTTTTTTATTCAAGTTTAAGTTGAAAGCAAGATGAAATTGTAGAAATAGAAAACCTTCATTGACCCTCGAGTTATAATAACATAATTCTTTTACCAAAACACGGGCGTGATTTAAGATTTGGTTTAAAATTTGGGACAGTTGAAATACTAATAATCACCAAGCTGTTATCCAAGAATTATAAACACAATTTAAATATGTTTGTATATGCAAGTCTTTAGAGATTAAGACAAAATAGATGAATTTGATTATCCGCGAGTCATAATAAAAAATAATTTTTTTACTAAGGCCCCACGTTGGGCGCTACTTTTTTTATTAATAATAATGAATTATACCTGTAGCGTGTAACCCTAGGGTACGTTGGGGTCTCGAGGATCTGAGCTGCTGGGGCACGCTTTAGTTTCCGGCTCTAGCTCGTCGGCTTTGGGGGTGGAGGTCTTGCTCACCCAGATCTCAAACATACACTACACATAATTACTAATAAGTCGAGAATTGAGCGTGCTGCGACAAAATTAATAGCTAGAACAAAACCGGAAGAATTGATAAACAAACTCATAGAAGAAAATAAAGAGAAAAGCGGAAGGGTAGAGGACAGACCAAAGACTTGCGAGAAAATTAAATCTTGCGGAGACACAGATGTGGTTGTGCTCGCATAATGCCCACCCTACCTATGACCACCTGCCGCTAGAGCATGGCTCTGGTGATCCCTTTTGATCCTTACGACCGTGGACTCATCCTTAGAGTCGGTAAAAATATGGAGTTTTAAGTTTTCATGTTTCTATTAGATATTTAAATTTAATTCCAATATAATGATTAAGACTAACATAAGGTACAATTATAAGCTAAAGATAGATATACTAAATGTTCATATTTTTGTATGTTTAAACTTCAAAGAAAATTTAGCAAGTGTTTATATGCCTTTTAAGAGGTTATTTAGCTAATTAAATCCGTTTAAATATTTTCAAATTCAAATTCAAATACTAAAATCATTCGATTTCAAGTCGCTTTACTTGATTACCATTAAATATTAATTTTCAAATGTTGCGAGCATTTCAAAACCTTAAATTCGCATTATTCTTCGTTTTATATTTTTTCTTATGTTTCTTACTTTTTCTTTTAAACCAATTAAATTTTCCGTAAACTCACTCAACTTATCCATCGGCGAAAGATCGATATTAATTACAGTTATAGAGGTTTTTTTTTTAATTTATTATAACGGATAATTATTATAACGGAAGAAATTCTCTAAAAAATAGCAAAGTAAAAATTATTATAATTAAGCATTGGCTTTCTTCATGTTTACAGGCTTTTCCTTGATTCAAAAAAAGAAAAAATATGCATCGCCAGCAGGGAATATAAGCCATTCGTTGCATTAAATTTTCACAAATAGGTTAAAGGCATTGGTTGTAGATAAATTCTCTAAGTCATGTCTCGAATCGGGTCACGGCCAAATTGTAAAAAAAAAAATCAAAAAATTCACAATAAATTTACAAGAAAATTCTAAGGCCTCCAAGGGTTGAAACCCATTTAATGTTTTAATTGAACTTAACCTGTCGATCTTCACTGACGAGGTTATGGTTGAACCGCGTGGTTCCTAAAGGTCACTACAGGTCACTAGGGGTCACTTGGGGCATTATTGATCCCGTGGCATTGCCAAACTCCAAAAAAAACCACTAAAATCTGCAGGCGGCGAAGCTGGCCACGAAGTCGTTGCACATCCGCGCTGGTGGTCAATTAGTTGCTAGCCATTAGCTCCTCAAAATTTCTGCTGTGGCTCCCTCCTCACTTCATGATCCCCCCGTTTGGGGGGTGCTGCCGGGGACAAGGACACCAAAAACTGCTGCAGGGCCCAATCCGCTGGCTGCGATGGTTCCAGTTATGGGATTTTTCCTCCAGGGAAAAGTCTTTGCGACCTTTGGCCCTGGCCGTCGCCTTTAGTTGCCTTGCTGCCTTCACTTTTAGTCCCTTCTTGACCTGGGGACAAAAGGTTAGTTTCTGCAAGATAAAGCTAGAGCTTTTACACTACTCACTTGCTTCAGAAATTTAGCTAGCACTTGTTTCACTTGATTTTATGTAATCGCAAAACTCGGGCACTGAACGATTAAGGGAGCTATTGTGAGATGCCTCCCAGTGTGCGTCTTTTCTTTTCCGACTCTAGATCCAAAAGATTTGATGCGGAAACGGAAAAAGTGCTAGAGCTCTTCACAGCTAAATAAAAATTTCCTAATAGGAAAAAACAAGCTTGCCAGATCTCCCCAGGCGCAGCTTTGAGCTAGCTCATAATTGCAAAACAAAAAAAAACAAAAGGTTAATTTTTGACAAAGTGCAGTTCTGCATTTAACGTAAAGTCGTAACGTTTACTAAAAGCTTTCGCAGAAAATACCTTAACGTTTTGTCTAGGCTAGGCTTAGTGCTTGCGTAAAAAATGTTGCCTGCTTTTAGGCCGACCTTATGCTGAGGGTCTTCAGTCGCCACTACAAGTGTTACCGCGTATTCGTTGCCATTGTTCGATTTTGGTAGTGGACCAATTGTATCCAGATTTACCCTATCGAAACCTTTTTGTGGAGTTTCGGTTATTTATTTATTTATTTCGCCAACAGAATTTCTTTATCTGGCTACTTAAATACTTATAATTAAAGCTTAATTACTACTAAAAGAGGCTTAATATATGAACAATGCTTTCTTGACAATTTCCCTTGGGCAGGGTCAAGACGCATGTTAACTTGCAGTTTAGTCATCTGAATTAAAGCCCTAAAAATGGGCTCATTTAGAGCGTAGTTGGTCCTACATGTCGGTATAGCAAAGGGCTCATGGGTCCTTAGGTTCCAACTTGGAGCACAAAAATACACCTGGCTCGGAAGAACAGGAAAGTCAATTTTACCTAAAATCAAGTCAACAATCAACAAAACGGCAGCAACATATCTCCTATCATGAAGAGACGACAGATTTACTAGACGACATTTAGAAGGATAGGAAGGAATAGGATCGCAGAAGTTAAGAGAAGAGAGAGCAAAAGAAAGAAGATTTTTTTGTACACGTTCAATGCGGATAGATCGCATGGAACTTGCCGGGTTCCAAATAAACAAAACATATTCCAGCTTAGACCTATCAAAAGCAAAAAATAGGCTAAGTCTGGCGTAAGGGTCCATGAGCTGAGCAGCATTACGCCGTATAAACCCATACATGGCATACGCCTTAGGAATTATATAATTTATATGTTCGATGAATACGAATTTGGCATCAAACAGAACTCCTAAATCCAACGCTTCAGTTCTACTGGGCAGCATACTTGTATGAATCGAGTACGGAAACATGGAGTTATTGAGGCGTTTGCTATATGTAACTAAGAAACATTTGGCTAGGTTTAGAGGCAGCTTGTTCCTGTAACACCAGCCACCTACCCTGTACCGGTTGTTTTGGAGCCTGGCGCAATCCACGACCGATCTCACAGGTTTAAAGATTTTTAGATCATCCGCAAATAGCAGGAATTTAGAGTTTTCGAAACAACTACCAATATCATTAATAAAAAGAATGAACAGAAAAGGACCCAAGGCACTCCCTTGAGGAAGTCCCGAATGAGCTATGTAGGGATTGACCATTACAATTCACTCTGTATATGCGGCCATCAAGATGAGAATTTATCCAGCTAAGCATAGACGAAAGAAAGCAATTTTCTATAATTTAGACAAGAGTATAACATGACTCACTTTATCAAATGCTTTAGCAAAATCTGTATATACCACATCTACCTGGCCATGGTTTGCAAAGGCATTAATACAAAAGTTGTATAAAACCGCTAAATTAGTGGAAGTCGACCTCCCAGGCATAAAACCATGCTGGTTAGGACTAATGTAGCTACTCATGAGAAAAGCCATCTGTTTTTGAGACATTGCTAAGCTTTGAAATAGGCCTATAGTTGGAAATCAAATTTTTTAGCCCCTGACTTAAAAATGGGAGTAACAAGTGCCAGCTTCCATCTTTGAATAAACACCCCTTAGAAGAGAGACTTATTAAATATTATTTTTAGTGGCTCAGATAGAGCCCCAATACAGTTTTTCAAAAGAAAAGGTGAGAGACCATCACAATTAAACTTTTCCCAGTCATTAAAACTTTCCACTGCTAAGTGACAGTCAGCTTCGGAGACCTGCAGGCACCCAATATAAGAGCTTGAGGCAATGGGATTAAGCAAAGCCACATCATACCCAGGAGAGATTGGCTCGAACTTTCAAAGTATTCTCAAAGTATTTGCCAAAAAGATTAGCCACTTCATAGTCAGTCGATACCCTTGACTCATTAAACACCATATTACATGGGATAGAGGAAGTTGTTTTTTTAGAGTTAACAAAGTGTCAGAAAAATTTAGGGTTAGTAAACAGTTTTTGCTCAACATCCGAATTGAACTGATTGTACAGGAACTTATTTAGGAACTCAAATTTCCGCTTATTCTGCTTATATCTATCCCAATCAGTTGCATTACCGTGCTCGACGAAACGATTGCAAAATTTTTCCCTAAGAAAGAGAAGCAAGAAACTTAACATAACATACATCCAAATTTACATGCGACAGTACCTCAGCCCAACTTACATTAGCTATTTCATATGGGGCGAATATATAGATAAAAAGAGACATTATCAAAGGCTGGTGGTGGCTAAGAGCTAAATTCAAGTTTAATAAGTCTAAAATCTTATTTAATTTACTAAATACATGATTTATCTGGACCAGTCCCAGAAGAGATTGAAGTATTTGGCAAAGAGAATAGCCACTTTACAATCTGACGATGCAGTCTCTGACTAACACTCCAAGTGTTCCGTTATTACGATCAAGCGCATCGTGTTATTAAATAAAGGTTTATAATTTTGTCGATTGAAAGCGCATATTATCATAAAGACAATAACTAGCAATGCTGTTGCATCAGCTATAATTAACAAAAAGTCACGTCAAAGGACAAATACGACTGCTAACAAAGCTCTTCGTGACGAGTTCACGTGTTTTAGTCCGCTTCAAGCTATTGAGGACAGCAACCAAAGTGATGACGTAGAAGAGGAACCTGTATCCCAAAAGAGGATACTAAAATGCCACCTATTACTGTCCTTAAACAGTCTGCCAAGTTTCTACGTGATGTTCTCATCAGCATCAAAATAAGGGAATACTACTTTAAAACCATATCTATTGGTATTAAAATATTCACCACAGGTGAAGAAAATTACAATAAAATTTGCACTCAATTGCGAATTCTATTCGTACGAATTTAAAAACACCAAACCTTACAAGGCGATACTTTCTGGTCTCAACAGACTATCCAATGCTGAATAACGTAGGCCTGAAATGCATTGATGCTAAAACCAGCTACTCAAAGATTACATATATATAAACCATACCAAAATATGATGGGAGTACACATCAAAATCTAGCAGCAAACTGACACAATGCTACAATTGCCAGCTTTATGGACATGGGTCCATGCATTGCGCTGTAAAAACTTCTTGTGCCCACTGTGCCGGCCACACAACACACCAAACTATATTGCGCAAACTGCAAAGGGGATTATTGTAATTTAATAATAAATAAGTAATACAATTAAGTATTAACCAGACAACCACCAATGAACAAATAATAACGCACAATAAGATTTAGTGTACCACACGCTCTCAATGCCAGAAAGGAAGTGAACAAGAATATCGATAGGTCAAGAGAACAACGAACAGGCGAGATAGATGTCAAGACAACAACGAACACATTTTGGTGTGCATAATTATTAATGTGACTTTTGCATATTTGAAGATGCAAATTTCAACACGCCGCCTCAAAAGTTACATTAATTATCACTTCGATTCTTGACATGAGTTTGTGCTTTAATTTTTATTTATATCTTCATTTTTATTTATTCTTATTCTGGGGGTTCTTTAATTCTTTTTAGATCTAGCATTTGCTACTAGAGTTGGGAAAACCCAGTAAATCCCAACTAGATCAAAAATCAAGTTAACATAAGTAAGGTTTTACATAAATGAAATTAAACAGTTCATAAACTTAATTCAATTAATTAAGATTATTAGTATATATAAAATTGGAATTTAATGACAAGAACTTCATGAGATCCACTTTAAAAAAAATAATCAAGTATATGAATTCGATTCAATTACTTAAGGCTTAGTAGGTATGAGAAATTGGAATTAATAACATAAAAAAAAAATAAGGAGATCCATTTCACATATGGCTTCTAAAGGCGATGAATTTTTCAGCAATCGTTCACATAGTTCGTAGTTTATTTATTCTGAAAGTCCCAGCTGGCTTCTCAGGGAAATAAACCGTGCAGTTGGTAATGGCTTCGTCAGTATGTCAGCCAGTTGCAGATCTGTGGGAATATACTTGACACAAATTAGTTTCTTTTCAATTTACTCTCTTGTAAAATGATATTTAATGTCTATGTGCTTAGTTCTCTTATGGCAAGTAGGGTTATTTGCAATACTTATACAACCTTGATTGTCTTCAAAAATCTCTATATGACCATTTAATTTTAGATTAATCTCATTTATTAGTGATTTAAGCCAAAGAGCTTCTCTTACACCTTCAAAAAGGGCCATGTATTCAGCTTCAGTAGATGAAGCAGCAACTGACTTTTGCTTAATGGTACTCCAAGAAATTAAACAACTTTCAAACAATTTAAATAAATACCCAGTGGTACTTCTTCTATCAGTTTCATTCCCAGCCCAATCTGAATCTACATATCCTTTAAGAATATTATTAAAATTAGTTTCTTTCTTGAATCTAAGCTTGAGATTAACAGTTCCCTTCAGATATCTAAGAACTCTTTTAAGGTTTTGCCATAGTTCCTTATTGTTGTTGTTTGTATATCTGCTTAGAATACTTATTGCAGTACTTAAGTCAGGCCGTGTACAAGGTGCATCACATAGTTCTTCCGATTGCAGAGCCGTATAGTCCAACTAGCTTGGGAGGGGAGTACTAACTAAATTACAATCTTCCATATTAAATTTTCTCAATACATTCTGAATATATGACGACTGACTAAGACAAATCTCTCCATCGGTTCTGTCAATTTTTATGCCAATAAAGTGTGTAATTTCCCGTAAATCGGTCCTTTGAAACTTATCATGAAGGTAAGATTTAAATTTTGAAATTGTGTCTGATTTGTTTGTTGCAATTACTATATCATCCACATATAACAGGATATATAAATTTATCGAAATATCTCCCTTATCCAGAATATAAGTACACCGATCAACTACTAAGTTTTGAAATCCAACATCCTTCAACACAACGTCAAAAACTTCGAACCAACATCTAGCAGCTTGCTTAAGGCCATATATAGCTTTATTAAGTTTACATACTTTGTTTTCATAAGACTGATTCAGGCCTTTTTTTTTTTTTTTTTTTTTTCCC
>VNJQ01001981.1:0-15087 GCA_008042515.1 Drosophila truncata
GACTGAAAAGCTCCTTGAAACCAGCCGCCAGAGACTGAAACTCAAGATGAGTTTGCCTCATGAAAGTCCTCATATCGGATTTGATATGTAGGCAGCTTGGGCACGTCCAATCCAATCCGGCGTGATCTCGAAGACGATCAGCTATACGTGGGCCGATATGCCCAAGATCGGCGCAGCCAGGGTGGGCTATATTGTCGCAGAGCCAACAATAAACAGTGGCCTGCCGCGAGGTGATTTTGCGGCCATTTGAGCATTCAGTAGCACAACAGGTAGCCATGATAAATTAAGTAGGAAATTATAATAATAATTCGTAAAAAGCGCACGAATTAAAAATAAAGAAAAATTATTAATTTGCACGACGAAGGAACCGATCAAAACAGAGGTCGAGCGAGAGTAATTAAAGCTTTTATCTAAGCACCACAAAAGCAGTAGTTTGTTTGTATGTTCGCGGTATGCAGAGTCGCTTGCACCAACAACAAAGCTGAACTAAATGCAGCGGTAAGCGGTAGACGCACAGCACACGAAAACAAAAGGCAAAGAATAGAAAAATAAAATAAAACCGAGTTTGTTTTCGTAGATTAAAGTCACTGTCTTTATACGAAACGATCCAGATGTTTTGGGTAAATAAAGAGCACCGAAACACGGATCAGTTGCCAAAAATTTGGACTTTGAGGATCAAATATTCACAAGAAAAACTTTGAAAGAAGGGAGAGCGATGGGAAACACGTCCGACTCAAAGCTTGGCTCACGATATTATTGTATAAACATTGGCCGGCTAACGGAAATGCAAGTGTCAGCATAACTGACACGCGCAAGCTTTATTCCAAGTGTTTATGCATATTCCCTCGTGCTCCAACTTTAGCGAGTATAGCTTCATTTATATACTTAAGAATATATATATGTATAAGCGTCTCTCCGCTGCCGCTGTTGGAAGTGCAGCTGCGCGGCATAGCCTAAATTAACTCATAAGGAACAATTGTAAAGACAGATACCTTAGAGTGGTTGAAGCGGCACCCTTCCTGCGCAACCACTAAATAAATTCGTTATGAATGTATCTCAACCCGTTGTCATCTTTTAATCTTCTACAACTGTGCAAAAAACCTATTACAACATTTGCACTAATTGTGGTACCTCAACTGTCTTATGGATTCATCTTTTTACATGGCGACCGTGAATTATCTTCTTAGGACTTTGAATTAATTTCGTCAATAATCCTCAGACTTCGGATGGATTGATTCGTCAGCAAACTTGGAAAGAAAGTGCAATCTGAGTGAATAGAGTGTGATGGGACGCGGAGGTGTTAAGAACAAAATTAAAAAACGTGTTGCGCACTTAAAGTGGCTAATATACAGAAGCACGCTGCCTCCCGCGTGGGCAGCAGCTCAAAAGTTACAAAGCGAGCTCGATTTCTTAAAGAAAAAACTACTTACAAAAGAAAGCCCAATCACAGCTCCCTCAGAAGGAGTTAAAAAGATAAACTACACACAAGTAAAACCTTTTGAACCGCCCAACCGTGAAGACGTGTTTTTACAAAGTGAACACCAATAAAATAAGAAAAATAGCGAAAAGACGCTGGCAGCAATGCCGTACCTCAAGGTCCATACCTCCTTGTGATTAAAACTAAATTTAATACCGAAAAAGCTAATTAAAAACAAATAAAATTTAGAACGCCAATAACACGTGTAAATCCACGAAGCCAAGTCGCGATCGGCAAAATACAACTAGACAAACGACGGCTGTCTTCTGCACGGAATTCTTACATTTCAATTGAATTATCAGAGGCAACAAAAAAATAAACGTAACTGACCGCTACCGAAACAGTCGCTAACACACGCTCATACAGACCTGGGTCGATCGGTATGTACAAACAGATTTGCCGAAAACAGATTTGCCATACTTGGCGAGGCTGAAGAAGACTTAAAAATTACTACACATACGAACTAAAAAGTAAGAAAGGAAGTAGTCGTCCGATTTTTATGAAATGAAAACTAAAATTCTGAAATAATACAATATTAAGCGGCCAAATCTCAAATTTGATGAAAATATGTTAAGAAGCAGAGGAGTTATAATTTTTTTCTATAATTTTCGTAATTGTTTCTATGACAGCTATAGGATATAGTCGTCAGATTTTCATGAAATTAAAACATAAATTCTAGAATAATTGTGATGACAACTGACAAATTTATAATTTTTTTTTCGAAAATTTTAGCGTTCCCGTTCCGACATATGAACGAGTGAGATGGCTTAAAACTGAGGGACTAGTTTGCGTATAATCGGATAGACGGACAGACGGACGGATGCTGATCAAAAATATATATATATTGGGTGTACAACTTTGCTTCCGTCGTTTTTTTTTTTCAAAATTAAAAGCTTTATTGCGAAAAGGTGATTACAAATTTATTATTCAAAGTATTGTCCGTCGCTAGCGACAACTTTCTCCCATCTTTCCGGCAATTTTCGGATCCCGGCTTGAAAAAGTCCTTTTTTGACGCTATCCATGAAGCAATCCATTTTTCCAATTCTTCGAAGGATTGAAAATGTTTATCCGCCAAGCCGTGTGCCATCGAACGGAATAGGTGGAAGTCAGAAGGGGCGACATCTGGGGAATACGGCGGGTGGGCAAGACTTCCCATTTCAGCGTTTCCAGGTACTTTTTGACCACTGTTGCGACGTGAGGCCGAGCATTGACGTGTTGGAGGATGACTGTCATGTCGCTCTTGATATTGTGGACGCTTTTTTTTTAGCGCGCGACTAAGGCGCATCAGTTGCGTTCGGTAGCGATCTCCAGTGATGGTTCCATCCGGTTTTAAGAGCTCGTAGTAAATCGCACCGAGATTTTGAAGGTTTTTTCTCTTCCACCACCATGTTTCTCCTCGACATCAAAATCACCATTTTGAAAACGTTGAAACCACTACCGACAGGTTCTTTCACTCAGAGCAGCATCACCGTAAGTTTCTGAGAGCATTCGATGCCCTTCAGCTGCATTTCTTTTCGAATTGTAACAGAAAAGTACAGCTTCCCGCAAATGGCGAGAATTGGGCACATGTTCGAGCGTGAATAATACGAAAACAAGAACAAGTGTCACTGAAACGGCGATGATTATTCGTTAGGCACAGTCCACACTCACATTAAAGGCATTAACATCTATGTATTTCAACCAGCCTCAGCCGGTAAAGCCACCTATTAGAAAACGGCGAAAGCAAAGTTATACACCCAATATTATAGGGTCGGAGATGTTCACTGCCTTGCAAACTTCTGACTGAAACTATTATACCCTGCAAGGGTATATAAAAAAAAGATTTATTGACTGAAATCTATTAGATTTTGGGCATTTATAGGGTATTTCCACACAAAAAAAGGATGGATAGGTCTGCTCTCTGTGCCTTAGCTCGCACAGCCATTTCTGCAGCCGACTTCCAGTTGGAGGGGTTTTCCAGGTGTGAGGGTACTGTTCGTGGCTGCCTCAAGAACAGCTCGTTCTGCCGAGAATAGTGGGCACACGAAAAGGGTCCTCGATGACATCGCTTCCGCAGTGGTCGCAATATGGGTCGACCTCGTGTTTGAACCTGTGGGCACACGAAAAGGGTCCTCGATGACATCGCTTCCGCAGTGGTCGCAATATGGGTCGACCTCATGTTTGAACCTGTGCAGGTACGCCTTGAGGCATCCATGTCCTGTGATGATCTGCGTGGTGTGGTAGTGTAGCTGCCCGTGTCCTCTAAGCAGCCAAGGAGCCAGGTTGGGGATGAGCTTGTAGGTCCGTCGCCCTGTGCTCGCGTTGTCCCATCTCTCTTGCCACCGAGCAATAGTGCTGCTTCGCTGGATCCTGGTGTCCGAATTTCCTGATTTACGCTCGTCTGCCAGCAGTTCTATTGGGGTTGCTGGCCATACCACCAATGCAGCTTCCTCAGACACGGTGCAGAAGCAGCTGGAGATGCGCAACGCGCATCGTCTATAAATAGACTTGCACTGCCGGTTGTAGCTAGCAGTCTTAATGGCATCTGCCCATATCGGCGCGGCATACAGGATGGTCGAGGTCACCACATTGCTATCAGTCGCCTGCTGTGCTGCTTGGGGCCGCGCATGTTGGCCATCATCCTCGAGATGGCAGCGGTGGCCTTGGACGCCTTGGTCGCCGCATACTCCAGGTGTATCCGGAAATTGAGCCTTTGTTCAATCATAACTCCAAGGTACTTTATGGCCGGACTAGACTCGATGATTGTCGAGCCGACCCTGAAATTTACCTTTTCGACGGCCTTTCTGTTGCTTATTAGTACTGCTTATGTTTTGTGTTCCATTTTCTGGTCCTCGCTCTTCGATCTCCCTCTCGGCTCGGGTAGGCCTTTATTATGGCATCCAGTGCAGCGTTAGGGATGCCATCTGGTCCCGGGGCCTTGCCTGCTTTAATAATGTCCAGCGCACTCAGAACTTTCCCCCGCTGATGGGGATCACTTCGGTCGCAGCTATGCTGGGGGGCGTTAGGAGCGACTGCTCGGGGAACAGCGTAGAGACTTTTGCACCAAGTTGCTCCATCTGCTTTCCCCCATCCGTTGAACGGATGTTCTATACGTGTTTCTCGTTCCGAAAGTTCTCATTCTCGTTCCACATCCATTGTAAATCAAAATTTGATGTCCTTTTATCTCTGACTTCTAACTCAGAATTCTTCTTCTCGGTTGAAATTTGTCAAAGTTGATAATTGGAACAATTTAATTGGAACATATGAAATGGAACATATGAATGGGAACATATGAATTGAAACATATGAATTGGTACATATGAATTGTTGAACAGTTGGAAAATTTAAGGCTCCGCATCAAGATATAAAAGTTGTTGTACCACCACAAGCACCACACTTTAGCTCAAGAACAAGAATAAGAAGAAGGAATGCTACGTTTTCATATAACGCCTAATGTAAATAAATGCAAAGTAGAGTATGGGTATCGATGGTTGTCAACGTGCCTGGCAGCCGATAGATACACGATGGTAAAAGGGGTATCATCTCAAGCGTCAAGAAGCAGTGATCACTAGCGTCGAGAGAGTCAAGAAAAGCGTACGAGAAGCAGAGATAGTTTTTTAAGTTGAAGTACAGTCGTCTAGAAGTGAAAGCAGTCTTCGAGGGATCAAGTCCGAGCATAACAGTTGGTGCGTCGGAGGGTCAATCGTCGGTCAAGTGGTCCAAGTCGTCAGTAGAAGCAGTGAAGTCGCCGGTTTCTTTTAGTACCCATCACATCAAACACACTCTTTGTAACACCAATATCCAACAAATCAATTCAATAATTAATAAACAGGCTTTGCTGCCTTACATAAATACGTTTTTTTTTTATATACATATTTATTCTCGCCGGAATCGTTTAGGCCATTTGAACTTTACCGGGCGTTTAGAAAGACTTAAGGTATGGTACATTGGGTGTACCTCGAAGTAAATAAATACTAAATGATATTTCTGTATTGGAATAGGGGTATTCCAACACGCCCCCTCAGAAATAGAATCTATAATAATATAAACTTAACATAATAAATTCATTTGTAATTATTATCGTGTACTGCGTGGGCGGTGTGCATTCTGGGAGTAGTTACATATGTGATCCAACATTTGCTGCAAGGATACGGGGAAAACCCAGAAAAACCCGATCAGATCACTCTTATGCCCTAATCCCACACAGTCCATCCGTTTGAAACAGTTGGGATTTTTCTCAGGTGTGAAACTCGTATTCCCATAGAGCTACATCTACAAACTGTTTTGAATAACATGCAGTCCTGGTGTATCAACAAATCTCTGTTTTTTAACCACAGTATTTACAATAACATAAATTTTAAATTTCATAAACTTAATGATTAAACCAAAACAAAAGAATTTCATAGAGATCAATTAAATTCAATAATAATAAGAAAAAACTTCAGAAGACAGTGGATTAATCATCTTGCAGTAATCCCAATTCCAATTTCCAAAAACTTCGCGGCAGGCATTGGCTTTGTGAAGATATCAGCAAATTGATTCTCTGTGGATATATACTCAAGACAAATTGTGTTACTTTCAACTTGCTCTCTGGTAAAATGATATTTAATATCAATATGTTTAGCTCGTTTATGCCATGTGGGGTTATTTGCTATATTGATACAGCCTTGGTTATCTTCGTAAATTTTAATTGGATTTTCGAGATTGATATTAACACTACGAAGAAGAGATTTTAGCCACAACGCTTCTCTTACAGCTTCAAATAAAACCATCTACTCAGCTTCAGTTGATTATGCTACTACTAAGTTCTGCCTCTTTGTGATAAATTTAAATTGAACATTTTGAATAAATGCCCTGTGGTACTTTTTCTATCAATCTCGTTTCCTCCCCAATCAGAATCTACATAACCAACTAATGTATTTTTAAACTCAGAATTTCTTTTAAAAATAAGTTTAATTTCAATAGTTTCCTTTAAATACCTAAGGACCCTTTTAAGCAGTGCCATAACTCGGAGTTATTTTTGCTACTATATCTACTTATGATATTTACTGCAGTAGTTAAGTCTGGACGTGTACAGAGCATTATGTACATTAAGCTTCAGAATTAAGTAACTAATAATTAAGTTTGCTTGGCAAGGGAGTACTAACTGCATTGCAATTATCCATGTTAAATTTATTTAAGATTTTCCTAAGATATGTAGCTTGGCTCAAGTAAATCTTACCTATATGCATTAAGTGTTAAAACAATTAAGTGTTTTATTTCTTTTAAATCCGTCACCCTAAACTTCTCCATTAAATACTTTTTGGATCTATTCATTGTTATCATATTCCCTGTAGATATGACCACATCATCAATATATAAAAGCACATTTTTCTTGATATCGCCTTTGTCAAAGGTATAAATACAGCGATCTACAGAAGAGTTTACGAACTTACAGTCCTTCAATGCTTGCTCAAACACTTTAAACCGGCATCTAACGGCTTGTTTGAGTCCATAAATTGCCCTATTTAATTTACAAACATTGTCACCTTTGCCATTTAACGTGTCTTTGTCTTTTAACGTGCCATTTAAGAAAGCAGTTTTTATATCCATTTGATGGACTTTCAAGTTATATTGTACTGCCAATGATAATATAAATCGAAAACTGGAAATTCTAGCTACAGGAGCAAAACTCTCTTCAATTCTAGCTTACGTTCTAGTTCCATTTATGCAGCATAATAAAGCTAACGCCAAAATAAAAGATAAGTACGACATTTTTCAGTCTCCGTCTCTCTGCCGGTCTTCAGTACTGGTCCGAACATTATATTTCGTTCACATGGCTGCAAGATTTTTTCCGTGTCAACTCCAAGTCCGAGTTTTCCCGACACTGCCGTAGTTTGAGAATTTCTACTCTTTTTCGTCTTCAAAATCTGCACAATTTTCCATCCGTCCCCGTTTTGTGTGCCTCGCCATATTCCGCGCCGTTTTCGGCTGCCCCGTTATCCATTCGCTTGCCAACGGTCGAAGCATATGTCCATCCATATACATACATACACACATACACTCGTGACAATTGTGCACATATTTATACCCTTGCAGGGTATTATAATTTCAGTCAGAAGTTTGCAACGCAGTGAAGCAGACATTTCCGACCCTATAAAGTATATATATTCTTGATCATGACCAACAGCCGAGTCGATCTAGCCATGTCCGTCTGTCCGTCCGTCCGTCCCTCTGTCCGTCTGTCCATCTGTCCATCTGTCCGTCTGTCCGATTATACGCAAACTAGTCCCTCAGTTTTGAAGCTATCTGAATGAAACTTTGCAGGTAGTCCCCTATATGCTCTCACCCCTACATAAGTCGAAACGGAAGCTGCCATAGGAACGATCGACAAAATTGTTGAAAAAAAAAAACAACTTTGTCAGCTTTCAACATATAATCACCAAATTTGATATTTGGCCATTTGTTATTGTTTCAGAATTTCGTATTTAATTTCATGAAAATCGGACGTCTATATCTTAAAGCTGCCATAGGAAAAATCGGGAACAGTAGGAACAATCGGCAAAATTTTTGAAAAAAATTATAGCTTTGCTGTTTCTCAACATATTTTCATCAAACTTTAGATTTGGTCACTTAATATTATTTCAGAATTTTGATTTAAATTTTATGACAATCGGACGACTATATCCTATAGCTGCCATAGGAACAATCAGGAAAATAATAAAAAAAAATCATAACTTCGATGTTTATATTCCCATCATACTTGAGATACTTGAGCCATTCCAATGTTATCTTAGAAGTTCGATTTTAATTTTATAGTTCAATTGCAATCTGCAAGGGTATATAAACTTCGGCGAGCCGAAGTTAGCTTCCTTTCTTTTTTTTTTTTGCAATTAATCCGCGAAAAATTCGTAAGTGAACAGTGAAATTGTGCGGTGACAAAAAGAAGGCAAGAAACCAGCCGGTGCGAATTAGTTCCAGAAATTTCCCAATTAACCAAACAGTCCGCCGCTGTCGTAATATTTATTTTCCAATCAGTGTCATATTTTACACCACATAACCTTTCTGTTCCCCCAGTTATATACAGTCCACATATCTCCGTATTCTCCCTCTGATTTCAGAAACGAATAAAACTAATATAAAAACCTCGAATATAAAAACGCAAGTTCACATAAAATCCGTGTTCCTTAAGATTTAATTCTGCCGCCGCAGCGCCGTGTTGTTTTTGTGTTGCTGTTTTTTTTTCCTTAGGTGACTTATGCACTGCTCTGCCGTCGACGTAACCCAGTGAACATTTTCCGCTCCAACAAAAGCGCAGGTGTCCGGCTAAATAAATTTAAAACAATTCAGTGGAACAAATACTACAAATTATTTAATTATTAATTTTCGCTCGGAAAACAGCCAAGGGCTTAATTCCACCTTTTCGGCAGCGTAATAATTAAATTAGAAAATTGTTCATTATTTTAAATATTAACTTCCGTCAAAAGCTGGGGTTTCAACTCCACCTTACCGGCTTTTTAATAAGTAATTCCGTCAACGATTAGTCAAAAAAAAATTAATTATTATTAATTATTTATTTTTTGTCAAATTCAAGGCAAGGTCGATTCCACCTTGCCGGCTCCGCAACAGTTAATTTCAAAAATAATCAAGGATTCAATTTCATTGATTCTCTAAGTAAACATTTAATTAGTTTATTGCGGAACAAAATCAGCTAATCGAGGGCCTCTCTAAATCCGAGTCAACGTACGAGCCATATATATGTATATAGATTGTCATCCATTTTTTCCGAACGAGCACGAACTTTTTCATTTGAATTTGATTCTGAGAATGACCACGGGAGACGACAAAAAGCCGCGTCCGATCCCATCCATCCGTTTGGACAGATCTCAATCCGCATCTCCGCGGACGCCTCTTTTAAAGCCTAAGGCAGCCATTGCCATTCCAAGGGTTATAAGCGACAAATCCGTCGATACAATCCCCGGTCCTTCATAAAGGCATACTCGTTCCGTTGCACAAATGGCACAAAATGCGGTCGAAATGGCGCTGAAAAAGTTCATCGTCACAACAGATCGGATTAGCCAATTTGAGGCCAACATAAATACTCCGGGCGCCCCAGAGACGGAAGGATGATCCCAGTACATGTGCCAAGTCCATTGGGACCAAATTCAGGCCTTGTGGGAAAAGGTGGAGAAGAGCTATGGGAGCTGTTCCGACTTGCTAGCCGTGTCCGACGACAATACGGCCACCTCGACAGTGCTGGAATCGAAGTACGGCTACTGTTACTCCCTTTATTCGAGGTGTATTGCCCAACTTCGGAAAAAATTGCCCAATCCACGCAGGCTTCCGCCATTGTCCTCTCCCCCCGTCTACAGGCTGCCGGTTACCGCCAGTGGATATCGTGGTCTTTCCGGGAGATTATCTTCGGTGGGCCACCTTCAGAGACTTACCATTTACATCCAGGACTCGCCGCTCACTCCGGTAGAGAAGTTGTTCCACTTGCTATCAAAAACGAGTGGTGACGCACATGCCATTGTTTGTAAGGCTCCGCTTACCCATGAGGGGTTTGTCGCGGGGTGGTTTGAGAACAGCCCAAGTGGTCAAATGACAGTTGAAGATCCTCTTCAACATCCAGGCTGTTGAATTCGAAGTCGCGCTGAAGGAGCTGCAAGCCACCATTCAGAGTTGTCTGACAGCCCAAGAAATGTCCTCCATCAATGTTGAGACTTGGAACTGTCTCCTGGTCTTTATGATTTCCTCAAAGCTCCCCAAAGTCACACTTTCTATGTGGGAGCAATTTGTACATAATAAGGCCGAAATTCCAACCTGGAAGGAATTAGATAACTTCCTTACAGAGCGCCATCGCACTCTGGAGGCCATCGACGACGTCAGGCCTAGTGGCTCCGGGCAATTTCCGCCAAGGTCGGCAGGTCGGACCTGCCACCGCCCAGCTCGGAGGGTCAATTCGTACGAGACTGGAGTCGTCCTGGAAATGGACGCTCCGACTACATCAAAAGGAAGCAGCTATGTCTCAACTGTTTGCCCGAGGGCACCAGCATACCTGCTTCACATGCCACAGCCGGCACCACACCCTTCTGCACCGCGGTAATCGATTCGCTACAGCTCCAAGTCCGCCTACGCCAGCAAGGACTCGACCCCCACAGACTTCCAGAAGCATAAACGGCTCAGAGGATTAGTCGGATGTGGTGTGTTTCGCTTCCAGGTCAGGAGCCGTCCTACTGGGCACGGCCCTTATCAACATGTGCCATTTGGGTTGCAGCTTCCAGGCACGAGCACTGATAGACTCAGGGCGACCTTCATTACGGAACGGCTTTTCAACCTTGTCAAGCTTCAAGACGATTCAAGCCCAAGTTTCCGGCCTTAATCAGACCATTTCCGCGCAGTCTACTAAATTGTGCCATTTCTCCATTCGATCGCCTTCTAGACCCGGGTTACCACTAGAGCTTATGTTCTTCCGCAGTTGAGGACAGATGCCCTCATATCCAATTCTGCGAGATATTCTCAAGGGGCTGCCCGACTTTCCCCTCGCGGAATAGGAGCTGACATTCTTCAGTCCATTCTCCTCGGCAATTCCAAGGCTGACATCTGCGATTCACTTCTTTGTCATAAGACCATTTTTGGGTGGGTGCTGACAGGCTCATTATCTCGAGCCAACCCCCGCGATGTGTCCGCCATTTCCACACGAATTGCCCGCAACCTCGGTAATTTGCTAGATCAGCTTCTCACCAAATTCTGGGATGTGGAAAATGTGCCCACACAGATCAGCCCGGACTCGGGTTCAGTCTGCGAACACAATTTTGTCCAGACGACGAGAAGAGACGATTGTGGCAAGTACGTTGTGACGCTCCCGTTACGCGACCGCGAGTAGAAGGGTTCCGAGCTAGCGTCTTCACGATCCTTCGCTCTTGCTAAGCTCCTGCGTAATTAGCAGCGCTTGAAGAGGGATCCACCCTTTAAGGCGCGCTATGACTCGGTAATCCAGGAATACATCGATTTAGGCCACATGACCGAGGTCTCTCCCGCGAGCAGTTCCGCTACCTACTATCTTCCACATCATGCCGTCTTCAAGCCCGAAGGCACGACCACCAAGGTGCGGGTGGTCTTCAATGCTTCTAGCCTGTCCACAAACGGGACCAGTCTAAACGACATTCTTTACGCGGGCCCGGTCTTACAATCCGACCTGACGATTTAAATCCTAAAGTGGCGATACTTTAGGTTCGTCTTTAACGCCGACATCGAGAAGATGTATCGGCCAATTTGGGTAGAGCCCAAGCATACTCCGTTCCAACGTAATTTGTTTCGCAACCCCGATGGGAATATCCGCGGGATATCCGATGGGGCGATCCGTGTCCTCCAACAAGGTCGCTGACGATGATGAATCGAGGTATCCGCAGGCAAGCCAAATTATCCGGCATTTTATGTACGTTGATGACGTTCTCGCGGGGGCAGACTCCAAAGCCGATGCCCAAGTTGCGATTCGGGAGCTGAGGGCCATAGAGTCAGCAGGGTTCCCACATAGGAAATGGACGTCTAATAGCAACGCGATCCTTCGTGCTGATTTCCTCGAAATCGATGCAGAGAGCACGGTCAAGACACTCGGCATGCGGCTGGCTCACTCCTTTCATTGTCCGGGCGAAGATGTTCATGCAGGACATTTGGCTTCTGGATCTAGGGTGGGACGACGCCCTCCTTCAAGATTTCTGTCAGCGATGGGTTGACTTCCTAAAGAACTACTCCGTGCTCGATCAGATTCGTATTCCTCGATGGGTTGTGTTCCGACCACACCTAAAGGTCGAACACCACGGGTTCTGCGACGCCATTTACATCCGTATCGAGGTTGGGTCTACGGTAATAGTGAACCTGCTAACCGCAAAAACGCCAGTGGCCCCAGTCAAAACGGTGTCGTTTCCGCGGCTAGAGTTGTGCGGTGCCTTGTCGTTGTCTGAAATGGCCACCGCCGTTCTTCCAAAGATGCCAGGGCACGCAGCCGCCCTATACTGTTGAACGGAATCGACTATCGTCCTCGCTTGACTGCAGAAGCCAGGGTGTCAATGGACAACGTTCGTGGCCAACCGGGTGACCAAGATCACCCAGTTCACCAAGGTGCAGAAATGGGCACATGTCCGCTCCGGGCAGAATCCATCTAGCCCGCGCGTAGCTCTTCAAGACCTTGCGGATAGCCAGCTGTGGTGGCACGGTCCTGCCTGGCTGCAGAGGCTTCGCAGCGATTGGCCCACTCAAGGCAATGACACCCCCGTGACTGAACTCGAGAAGCGAGCAGTCAAGGTCCATGTGGCGCCTTTGCGACATGAAAGAAGATATTTTTAAACGTTTTTTCACACTCGACAAGGCATTGCGAGTTCTTGCTTATGTTTATCGCTCCATCCAGCGCGCGCAGAAGATTCAATCTCCGTTCGAAAATCACCTGACAGCTAATAAGATTACGTCGGCTGAACTTCTCCTAGTTTCCGTCACTCAGCGCAGACACTTCGTCTCTGAGATTGGCTGCTTAAACCAAAAGCGGCCAGTGCCAGCATCCAGTCCTATTCAAAATCTGAACCCAATCATGGATTCGCAGGTCCTCATGAGAGCCTGTGGACGGGTCCCGGCGTCTGAACTTTTCCAATATGACGAACAGCATCCTATAATCCTTCCGTACGACTGTTATCTGTCTCGACTTCTCGTCCAATGTATGCATCGCATAACGGGGCACGGTGGTAATCAGACGCAACTAATGGGAGAGCTACCTAAGGAACGGACGTCTTACTCGCATACACTCACGTTTACCGGTATGGATTATGCCGGTCCCTTCGACATAAAAAACTACACGAGCCTGTCTCATCACAAAGGGGTATGTGTTGGTATTTGTGTGCTTCTCCACTTCTTCATTTAGAGCCTACGTCGGACCTTACCGAGAAATTCTTGGCTGCTTTCGCTCGTTTCGTGTGCCAAAGAGGATGTCCCCGTCAAGTGCAGTCGGACAACGGAAAGACCTTTGTTGGGGCGGGTGCCCTACTCTTCCTCGATTTTCTCGAAAACCTTAAAGAGGCTGTGACTTGTGCCTACAGCCACCAGCAGCTTCTCTGGCATTTAATTCCTCCGGGAGCCCCTATATGGGGGGCCTGTGGGAGGCAGGCGTCAAGAGCTTTAAGACCTAGTTTTACAAGTCCACAGCCACGCGGAAATACACTTTTGAAGGGGCTTCTACTATCCTACTATCCTACTATCGGGGCGTGCCTGAATTCGCGGGCGCACGCGCCAATGTCCAAAGACACCGCTGACCAGTTGGCTCTTACACCGAGACACTTTCTTGTGGGAGGTCCACTTCTTGCCACGGTTGAACCCGCACCATTACACAGTGGGCGATTTGGTCTCGCTAGCGGCATTTAATTAATAACTTCCAAACTAAAAGAGATATCTTCAGTCGGTTTTTTTTCACTGATCAGAAAAAAATCTTAGAATTTTTCAAGTTAAAAAAAAATATAAATTTTTTTATTTTTAAAATTTTTTTTTTTAATTAAAAAAAATTTTTTTTTAATTTAAAATTTTTTTTTAATTTAAAATTTTTTTTTACTTTTATTTTTTTTAAACATCAAATAACATATTTCATAAATAAATTTTATCTAAAAAAGGCTAGAATGTTATTCGGAATCATCGGAATCAGAGAGTGGCATATCCAGATGCTTTATTAGAAGCAAACTCTTAACATCATCGTCCATAATAATTGTTTTTCTTGAAGAAATTGCAGACCCATTTGACAATGAGGTTATCAAAGGCTCGGAAGAAACTAATAATGCATTTAACACATCTTCCATGGTATTTTCCTGCAATTTTTTCTTGTATTGCTCTCGCGTACGTTTCGGAAGTCCTTGTTCCTGGCTTCAAGAGCTTCCTCGGACATCATACCAATTGGAAGGCAAAAATGGTTTATAATGTCTGTTCCATGAATTAAAATTCTGTGAACAGACGATGGCATATAAAACCAGGGATATGACTTCACAAACAATTCGGCGGTTTCCAACGCGTAAGACCGGAAAGCCTCCGAATTTATTTCATGGCAACATGCCAGTGCTCGTAAAACAACACTGAATCGATGTATTAAATCATAGCTTACTCCTGTTATTCGAGCAGCCGAATTTGGTTGTTCGAAAAACCTCCTTGCAGTGTTTCCGTTGTTCGTACTGCCAGCAGTAGCAATTGGTATATTTACCAGCAAATGCATTTCTTCCCTCAGCTTCTGCTGAATAATTCTTTTATTTTCTTCAACAACATCCTTGTCAACACCACGAGCTTGCCACTTTTGTATCGGAATTCTATATGCAATGTGCAAAACTCACTCGAAGAACCTAATCCAGGCGTGAAGACTTGATAAGCCATATTCGAAGAGGTTTTCATTATTTCATTTCATTATATCATTTCATTAATAGACAAGCCCTTCACCAAATTCAGATTGTTCATATTCCTTGGAGTTGCGTTACAGATTCCACAAGTTTGCGAAGAAGATTCCGATATGACACTACACGTTTTGCCATCAAGCATGGTCATATGAAATTTGTGATCAATTCTAAAGCCACTCACTAATGTTGGTAAAATATTTGATATTTGGCTTTTAATATTTTCAATTTCTCTGCGAA
>VNJQ01001988.1:0-25854 GCA_008042515.1 Drosophila truncata
TTTCATCAAATTTGAGATTTGGCCACTTAATATTGTTTGAGAATCTTAGTTTTAATTTCATGAAAATTAGACAACTATATCCTATAGCTGCCATAGCAACAATCAGGGAAAACTTTCGAAAAAAAATTATAACTTTGTCAGTTTTCAACAAAACTTCACCAAATTTGATATTTGGCCATTAATTATTAATTTAGAATATATCATATATCATATATCATATATCATATAGCTGCCATAGGAACGATCGGTAAAACTTTCGAAAAAAATTATAACTGTCAGTTTTCAACAAAACTTCACCAAATTTGATATTTGGCCATTAATTATTAATTTAGAATTTCGGTTTTAATTTCATGAAAATCGGACGACTATATCCTATAGCTCTCATAGGAACAATCAGAAAAATAATAAAAAAAATCATAACTTCGCCTAACATATTTTCATCAAATTTGAGAATTTTATTTTTAATTTCATGAAAATCGGTCGACTATATCCTATAGCTGCCATAGGAACAATCAGGAAAATAATAGAAAATATACTAACTTCGCTGTTTCTCAACATATTTTCATCAAATTTGAGATTTGGCCACTTAATATTGTTTGAGAATCTTAGTTTTAATTTCATGAAAATTAGACAACTATATCCTATAGCTGCCATAGGAACAATCAGGGTAATAATAAAAAATTCAGAGTTTCGCTATTTCTCAAAATATTTTAATCAAATTTGGGAATTGACCACTTATTATTATTTCAGAATTTTTGTTTTAATTTCATGAAAATCGGCCGACTATATCCTATAGCTGCCATAGGAACAATCAGGAAAATAATAGAAAATATACTAACTTCGCTGTTTCTCAACATATTTTCATCAAATTTGAGATTTGGCCACTTAATATTGTTTGAGAATCTTAGTTTTAATTTCATGAAAATTAGACAACTATATCCTATAGCTGCCATAGGAACAATCAGGGTAATAATAAAAAATTCAGAGTTTCGCTATTTCTCAAAATATTTTAATCAAATTTGGGAATTGACCACTTATTATTATTTCAGAATTTCGACTTTAATTTTATAGTTCAATTGCAATCTGCAAGGGTATATAAACTTCGGCGAACCGAAGTTAGCTTCCTTTCTTGTTTTTAAATACTTCCGGTAACGAACTTTAAATAGTGTACCATATATAAATTACAAATTTTTTTTCAACATTAAAAATATTTTTAGCTTGGCCTTGAAGAAAAGAAGTCAAAAAGTATAATAGCATAACCTTGCTATCGGACGAGATATGATAATTAGAATAATAAAAAATGAAAATGTCCTTTTCCCTTGGCACTATGATTATAATAATGAATTACTTGAATTATCCACCTTTCTGTGGTAGCCCATAATTTGCTGAACATTCTAATCCTATCGGCCAAATCTGTCGATATCTTAGTGACTAGTTGAAAGTCAGGGCATTCCTTATCAGTCTCTTTTTTTCTCTATCGAAAATAGTTTTAACCTCACACATAGACGTTAGACCAACAAATGGTATGGTACAAAACTATCAACTAACAGCTGATTTTCAGTTCTGCCAGTGTATGTGAGTAATAGATACATACACACATAAGTAAATGTAGATAGAAGTCGACTTGAGCTCTCTTTTGGTGCTCATCATCACTATGTGGGCGGCCTTCCATAGTGATAGCTCAATAATCCTTTTGTGCGGAACCTGTGCTATGCAGCTGATGGGATGGAATGGAATATTTTTTTAGATTATCACATGTACAATATACTGATTTTTACCAAACGAAAGTTAGCGAACATCTTCCTCTTTATCTTTATCATTGTTTTCCTATGCCCCAAATTCGTCAGCAGCCGTGGCCTCATTTCGCCCTCTTTCTTTTTGTATGTGTATATTTTTTCTTGCCAAGCTGAGCTGCATTGCCCCTGCACGTGAATGTGTGTGTTTGAGTGAGTAAAAGAGAGAATTGCATGCTTGCATATTCATAATTTCTCTTACTGGTATTTATTACTTTTGTTGCTGGTTATTTCGAAAACATGAAAACATGCTCCTGTTCACTATTACACTTTTATTCGAGTGTATTGCAGAAAACTACTAAGTTTGTACCAAATGTTTGTATTGTTAATGGTAAAATGTGTAGGGTATGCTAATAGCGGTTTAGTTTCTTCTCCAGTGTACATATGGTACCAAAGTATGTAAATATATTTTAAAAATACATACATATATATATATACCTATAAATTATAAGATAAAATGTATATTTTTTAAATGTTAGATATCTACATAAAAGTTAGAAATTAGTTTACGACAATTTCATATTTATTGAATCCTTTTACTTCATGCTTTTTCCTTTTCGCTGGATACTGGGAACCTTTTGTATACACAAAACATTTGCTCTTTTTGAGGAAGTCAGCTGTAGTACATTTGATACGCTGCCGACCCTATTAGAATTGTTGTAAATTGTTAACAACTCTCACTCATTCTGTCGCACACAAGTTTTCCGCCTCGTTCGCGTCCATGCGATCAGCTGATCGAGGGGGGAGAGGTAAACTGTAATAACGGGCCTTCACACAGGTACATGAAAAAAGAGCGAGAGTACAAGTCGACAAAGAGTACAAAAGCAACGAGTGTGGTTTCGACCCTCAAAAAGAACAAAGAGAGCTAGTCTCATTCTCTATAGATTTGACATGGCACACAGCCATTTTGAGTGGAATCAAATCAGGAATTTCAACTTATTTATATATTTTGTGTTTTAAATCAATCAGTTTATTAACATCACATAAAGAAACGCTAAATGTAAGGTGTTGTGCTAAAACAAGTGGTACTTAGATAGAAATAAAGAGGGAGAGAGGAAAAGAGAGGTTTGTTGACCTCATTCTCAGGGGTTGAGTGACCTGTTTCCGCGGAGATTGAGTTTTTCTACTCGCTGGTTAATTGGGTTTTTAACGCAACTAGCCAAAGTTTGTGATTTGCATTCTTGCCCAATATTTGATAATTATTATTAAAGACTATCATGGTGATTCTATGGATATGGCTGTGGCTGACCCCAAATACCGTTCCCACTCACTCTCTTCCACTCGAACAGAGCCCTCTCAGTGGGGCGCGCTCACTTCGCAGTCGCCATTTTCTGTCGAACGCTGCTGACGTTTCTGTCGTTTCTTTTTCTGTTTCATTCGTGAGTTGGATTTGAGTGCGTGCAGAGCTGAAAAGTCAGAGGAAAATGCAAACTACTGATTTTCTATTTACTCAATACATACTGTGTAAAGGTGGTGCTGTTTATATAATTTTAAATATTACGCTGCGGTCGGCTTGAATTAAAAATGAAATTCTTGCATGCAAATCACACAAATTCTGTATGCATCAAGTTTTGCTCCTCGCTTGATTTCGTTATATTGTTGTACATACTGAGACTTATTTTTCTCCACCTCCTTTTCCTCTTCCTCCTTTGTGTGAGTGCTTGTGGCTGTGTATACGTCGTCATGCGCTTGCCCTCGTGCGCTCTCTTTCTCTCACATGCAGCGCCGTGTGCTCCCCTTTGCGTTTTTCTTTTTCTTTCTTTAATTTTTTATACAATTGAAATTCAATTCGTTTTCATTTTATTAATAATCCCAAACTACTCGGGACATTAAGCTGAATTGGACGCTCAATACACAGTTTTAGTTAGTTTTTGCTTTCTGTTTTTCGTACTGTGGAAAGTGCAGCCGAGTAATGTGTATATCTGTATATAGCAGACGTCGAATGAGTGTGAGTGTGTTGGTGCCTGTCTGTATGCGTATATGTATGGTTTATTGTGTATATAACGAGTTGTGTAAATGCCTGATACTATTATGTGGCTTTATACTTAAATTCTTCACTGGATATACATATGTACGTAAACCTTTTAATTCGCTGTTCTTGGCAACAAGTTTTCCATTTCTGACCTTGCCTCTGAAAACCCCAAGAATTCCCAAAGTGTGGCGTAAAAACCTTCAGTTTAATTGTTGCATGCCAACCCACTGCTACCTAGCGAATCGCCCACCCACCCAGTCGATAGGGTTGCCAGGTGGCACTTCTATTGCGTTTTTACTTCCATCCGACCAAGTCGATCTACGTAATTCCCTTTTCGGGGGAGTGCGACACAATTCAGTTTGAGCAAACGTTTCCCCACCTAAAGCCACAGCAGAGGTCAATATTATAGCATTTACAGTAAATATTTTATTGGTAAAGTATTTTTTATTGTTGATATTTCGATTGTTCCATAAATAGTTTATAAAGAAATTGTAAGTCCGGGAAAAAGAAGTAAGCCTTTTTTTTTAGTGTTAACATAAAGCAATTTATTGTATTAAATATTTATAAAATATTTCTTTTATGGACTCGTTTTTTTTTTTTTAAGAACTACTTTAGATGCAGTTTACGACTCAAGTCCGCTGTGCTGTTATCTTGACCCCAGCTGTCAGATATGTCGCTGTGTTGGCTGTCCCGCTCGCACGCTCAGCTGTGCGTAGGCAGGTTTCGTAACACTTGGAATCGAAAAGGGAGGGAAAACGCGACGTGTGATGGGGGAAAGGAAAGCGGAAAATAGAAAACTTGCCAGGGCAGCCAGCCCTACTAGTCGCTGTGCCACTATTGGGACTGGCTTCAATATGCGCTCGACTGCGTCTTTACAACGATATTTAAATAAGTTACAAACAATGCCAACAACACAGCACAGTACGCACAGTGCATAACGAGCAGGGGAAAATTAAGAAGGGGTGGAATGGCTGGATGGGAGGGCAGTGTAGCACACACATACATGAATCGTTATCAATTATGCTCCCGGGGCCAGGGTTGTCGCCCTCCCGCATCGTTTCTAGGGGGTTGCCATGACATGTCAGCTGGAGGGTAATTTGCGTCTTACTACTATCGAAATTCCCATTCGAACCTCCACATTTATTCAAAAACTTCATAAGAATCCCCCATAGAAGACTATCAACTTTAATTATGAACGAAAAATAAAAGCGTGTAGAATTAGCAGTACGAAGGTTGTTTAGAAAGTACCTAGAAACAAAGTAATAATATTGACACAGAAACGACATTTTTGATGACAGACAAGTACATTAGGGGAGTTTTGGAGTAGAAGACAACGAAAAAGTACCCTCCTGTCTAAGTTCCTTCAATTTTTATTTTTTTTTATTTTATTTTTTTTTTTACATTTTTCAATTGACTATTAAAGGCAGCAACCACAAAGGCAGTCGCCATATGTTGGAGTTGCCACACGCAAAGCAACTCGCACATACACACTGGCGGACGCACTCACACTGGCACACTCGTGCATGAAGGCGCTGCCATTTGTGGCCTCGCTTTTTTTTTGTGTAAGCTTTTGGTGTGAAAAACTTGTGGGGCAGCGATACGAGTAGATATAGTGGCTGTGGTGGAAAGATTATAAGGCCCATTTCGGCTGTTGCCCAATTTAGTTCTCAATAAAAATATAAATTTACAAGTGATCTGCTGTAGATTTAAGTCCCAAACATATTTTCTAGTCAAGTCAGGACGTAACATTCAAAAGGCCCGTGTATATCTCCCGTTAGACAGGGGAATTGTTAATGTTTAATAACAATAAAATTGCTAAAATAGAGTTCAAATCACCGCGTATTTTTTGAAATATGCAGAGAAAAATAATCATTCTAGCTGGTCCCACTTGTATCACGCTGTAACTCTGGCCGACCAAAAACAAATGAAAACTCTGTCTTGGACAAATACAACATTTAATTTTCCTACAAACCAAAACCGTTGACGTCGTTCGTTTGTTTGGTCTGCTGTGGGTTTTATTTTGACGGCCTTGAACTCAATTTTTTTGTATTCGCATTTAATGTTTTAAATTTGTTTCTGTGCTATGAATTTACCTGCGTTAAGCTGGCCTGTGCATTTCGTGTTTGGCTATTAAATTTGAGTGGAACTGACATTGAAGCAGCTCAAATACTGGAAGTGAAAAAATGAGTAAAAAAAGTAAAGTAAGCCGAATCGTAAAAGGGCAGACATGTTGAAACTACGCATTTTTGGGGTTATATGCGATACCTATCGGCTGTTATGAGGGTTTCCCAATACATTATGTATGAAAAGGGCGCAGATCAAAACAGAACACGTTCTGATTTAAGAAGGGGAAGTATTCAACGACAAGGCAAAAAGCCTCTGCCTTTCTGGTTTTTCTTTTATTCCATCTTCTTTTCTATCTGGCAGCGAAGCAAGCATGGCAGCGCTCACTCACACACCCTCACAAAACTTGTTTCTCGCTCGCGCACACATAGGAAGAGGGGGCAGATAGCCAACACATACACATGCACGACCACGCTGGGAATTACGAAAAGCAAAACATAAACAAAACGGCCGAGAACAGCTGATTAACACAGCTGTGCGCGAGTGTAAGTGCGCTCAATTTTTCCACTCAAAACATTTGCTCCCATTCAGCTCTTGCTCTCGCTCCCTCTCTACATAGTTCTCTCCCGCTCTCGCTTGCCTGCACGTGTCGGTGGCTGCTGCTGACAAACAGCTGTTAACTTATTTACAGTTTTTACATGTTGACAAAATGCGCTCAAGTGTGTGCGGATGAATGTTCCTCTGAGTTTTTGAGTACGGTGGTGTGTATCGTTTTCTATGTGGTGTGTGTATGCATGTATCTCTATTGTTATCAGTTTTTCGTTTTTAGTTTTCAGTTATTATTGCTCTTCAGTGGTGACAACATGGCTTTTGTCTTGCAGGAAAATTAATTTCTTTAAAAACTAAATAGTGGAAGTGCACGCTTCTAAGGTGTGGAACATTTTTGTACATTTTCAATACAAACGTACTTATTTAAGTAAGAGTAAAAGTGATAGTAATTAAAATTTTAAGTATCTCCCTTTTAAAAGTGAATAACATTTATAAATAGTACTTCTCTCACTTAGTTTCGCTAATACTGGTTATTAATTAAATTTTTTAACAATGGCTGCTTATAATATCTTATTGTATCCTCATTTGTGAGATAAACTGGCTTACTAGGCTATTAGTTGCATTTAAATCTTCACTGATTTAAATCTATAGAAGTAAATGAACATACATGTGGCTGTGGCATTTTCCATAGTCTGCTTGGTGACCTGTCTCAAACACAAAATCGACAAAAGTGGTTTGTAAAATATGCCCTTTGTGCATTTCCCTTTTAGCAATGTTCGTTTCGCCCTCTTTTGCCTGCCTTTCCTCTCCCTTTTCAGTCTATCCCTGATTTCAGTTGAGCCGGTTTTCCACATTCACTTGAATGCTATAAAGAGGCCCAAAGAGTGACATGTATTCCCTCATATCTCGTGTGTGTGTTTTCGGTTCTACTAGTTCTATGGGCTCTCTCGGTTGTGTTCTCCATTTGGAAGCTACCTACTCAGTATTTCAACATGCACTCTCTGCTCGCCGATCACTTCGCTTGTCTGCATTTCAGTTTTCTGCACTTCAGAGTTCCTGGGGTGAGACCAAGGCTCTTCTCCGGTTCCTTCTCCTTTGTGGCTATTTTTAAGTCGCATTTTCCATCTACTTAAACCTAAAGTAGAATTTCGACGATCTATAAGTTTTTCCATCACGGTTTTTTCTTATTAATTTATTAATTTTATTTATTTCTAACCATGTGACTATAGACGCGTGACGTATTTTTAAATATGTTCCAGTCTAGTCGGTAAATAGTATACTTGTGATTTTCTATGGTGACTTATCTTTTAAAACTTTCAATAAATACATAACCCGTATGTGGCGAACTAGTTACGTCCTCTGAATATAACTTAACGGCTTCTTTGTCTCCGTTTCCACAGCAACGTGGCCATTTCGTTTTGCATTGTTTTAACAGAATATTCTCCTTTTTATTGCAGCACAAAACTCTGTCCGACGAAGCATACAATAAAAAGAAATCCGCAAAAAGAAAACTTGTGAAAAGTGAAGTGAATAATAAGTTAAATGATCCATTATCATGATATAAATGATCAAAAAAGGACAAACAGCTGTGAAAAAGGACGTTTAAATTTAATTTAGAGACAATTTCCATGATAAAGCCGTTAGCGCACCATTGATTTAAAAAGGAAACATTTCGAGATCAATATTCAATTATTGGTTGTGTTGGCATGTTAAGTGTGTTCGATGCCGGTGCGGTTAAGTGTCGTCTATGGCCGAATCCGTTAAAAGTCAATCGCTCTCTGCATTGACGGAGGGGCAGCACAACGACGGCAGTATTACAGCAACGGGCGCAACATCTACAGTATTAGTTAATAATAATACTGCTGCCGCAAATACAACATCAAATCACTCGTCACATAGGCGACGCAACAACAACCATAGCAACAAGAGCCACAGCAAGAACAAGAAACGCAACAACACCCACCCGACATCACCATTGCCCTCTGCTGTCGTCACATCCGTCAACGAAGTCACCACCTCAGCGGCAATAGCAAAAGCAACTGCATCATCCTCCGCCACCCGTCGTTCGTGCAGTCAAGGTCGCCACTCCTCTGCAGCAATTAACAACAACAACAACAACATTAGCAAGGAGCCCCATATCTCTAAGCGCAGCTCTATCCCGACCAATCGTGCTGACCAATCGATTTCGCCCGGCAATCGCAAGCGTCAGCTTCACCATCAGCATAACACCAACAGCAGCGGTAACAACAATCGCAGTAGTAGCCATCAATGTAAGTTTTCTTTATAAATGCATAGGTATAAACTATATAAGGAAAACGACAGGGCTTTTAGGATTTGAAGTTGATTGAGATGAACCATTGTATGTTCCAAATGCATTTGTTTTAAAATCTAGCGTACTTTTAGAGAATTTTGATACTTATGCTTTCTTTTTTTTTTGCCATCAGTTTTGATCCAGCATTTGTGTTCAGAGCCTCAAAATTGTCAATCGTGCTCGACACCTTTTTTTTCCTACCTACTTTATGTACTTTTGTCAATTTATGAATTTGTAAAATAATTGTCCAAATTTCAAACCTCAGCCAATCGTTTCCTTCATCCCTAGCTAAAAAAAATCCCTTGGACCAGAAAAAAAAGACAACCGTCTATTTAGTGGTTAATACGAAATACCTCTGATTTTTCTCCGATGCCTTTTTCAGCGTTGCACGGCGGAGATCAGCTGGTGGAGCTCGGCTCACCGCTAAGGAAACGCCGTCGGCAGCCGACAGAGCGCAATAGTCACGAGTCCTTGGGATTAGAACTCGGTGGAGGAGCAGCCGGAGTCACTGAACAGACGCCACATCCGGCATTCGGTGCTGATTGTGTGGCTCAGCGTACTCGCTCCAAAACCGTTTCCCCGGACGATCTGCCCAGCACAAGCAGGGCAGCGGCGCGTCACCAACACTACCAGATTCAAGCAAATACCAGTTCCAGCAGTTTCCCGGGAACGAATAGCAGCAAACGCAAGGGCAGCCCCGGGGGATCAAGGTCCGTGGTTGAGGACACTCCTCAGCGAGGTGCAACAGGAGCTGCTCGCACCGGTCGTAGCAGCAATCTGCTGAACTACTACCGCAAGACACGAAAGGTCAGTCACACACGCTCCTCCCAGAAGTTATCGAAGGAGGTAGTTCAGAGGGCAGAGGAAGCGGCTGCAACAAACGTCAGTGAGAGTCGCCTGCAGAGACCTGCTGCAGAACCCAGCGAATCCAGTAGCAAGTCGAGTGTGTACAGAAAGTATAGAAAGAGTTTGCGCCACTCGCAGCAAAATCAACTGGAAACGGAGATCTCCGGATCATCGGGAACTGGAATCGAAACTGGAGCTGAGGAACAGCAGTCGGACCACGGGAATCTGGACGTGGAGAGCCAGCTGCCTGCCGTAGAGGAGTCTCTAAATTCCCAAGAGGCCACAGTCAACCACACTCAGGAACAGTTGGAGGCGGAGAGCCAGTCTGAAGAGCAGGACGACGACGACGAGGAGGAGGACGACGACGAGGAAGAAGAGGAAGAAGAGGAGAGATTCTACGAGATTGTAAACTCGGCTGACTCGTCCTACGGAGAAGACGCCCAAATAGTTGCCGAAGAGGACGAGATCACGGAGGAGGAAGAAGTCGACGACGAGGACGACGATATCGAGGAGGACGAGGATATCGACGAGGAAGACCTCTCGGACAGCGATCTTGCCCATCAACTGATTGGTGAACTTGGTGGTGAGTTTTAGCGATTTTCTGTTGTTCCAGTGTGCACTGCATCCATCTGCTTAAACTTGAAAATAGTATTGAATGTTTGTAGACCAGCTTTGTACATATTTACGTAAATCCTTTTTTGCTTTCCCTTTCTTTTGTTGTGTAGATTAAATTGTCCTTGGTAATTAGGCGGTGAATTTTCCGTAGATGCGGTTATCGTTTCACTTAAACCTCAGATTCAGAACTAAATATTTTTTGGCATGCTTTTTATTAACACCCACCCCTCTAATAATATAATTTTGTATGACTTTCCCTAAGGGCATTATATAACTTATAAACGTGAGATAATTAATATAATTTAAAACCTTTAATATATATTATGTTGTCTAAAATGAACTCTTCAATTGCGATGTTTTTTGTTATTGTTATATTCATTCTGCTCAAGTAGGAGAAAACAAAGTGTTTTAACAATTGGGGAGCCAGAATTGTAATATTTTTAAAGAAAATCACAATTGTGAATTTGAAAGATTTCCAAAGCTTAAATTTAACCGTGATAGTTTTTCAGTGTTACCATTCAGTTTTTGGTTAGGCAATGATTTTCATTTTTTGCATTGCTGTTGGCATAATGTGATTTTTATTGTCGTATCAGTTCGTGCATTTGTTATCAGTGGGGCGCAACAACAAATACAACAGGAATACTTACACATCGACAAAGCATTTCTTCTACGAAGTGCTTTCGTCTTGTCCGCTAGCTATTACCCCAATGTCTACTGTATATTGTTTTTGCGATTTTGATAAAAAGGCAACAAAAATGTTGGCGGTGCCAACGCACTCAAAAATGCCAGCGAGAAACGATCGGACTGGCAGTCTGAATTCGTACATTGCGCCGTCTGGAACCGGAATATATATAAACTCTATATATATTGTTTATAGTATAGCGCTGATTAAGACAGTTTCGTAGTCGGAGTGAATCTAGTTAGGGAGTACTTTGTTGTTAAATTGCATGTACGTAACTAAATCACCCTTGAAGTGGTTATAAGTGAGCATTATTAATCCAGGGAAAGTGATCAGAACTTTTGGCTGTGCTGTCACCTGTGGTCAAGCTTATTGTCACCATCACCATTTCCATTACCTGTACCAATGCACCGACCGTTCGACCCAACCCCTATATCGCCCTTCATTTATATTGTTTTATTTTTAATCTACGCCTTTTATTGAATTGCCAAGAAAAACGCCCACATTATAATTTAACCCCTCATTGTTTTTTATGTATTACACGATAGTGCCATTATTATTTGGGCAAGAATCGATTCTGGTTTCTTGTATTATTATTCCATATGTTATTCTGTATACATACATATGTATTATTTTGTGTGCGGGGGTTACACACTCAAGTGTCAGTGTTGCCTAACGACTACAGACACGCGGTCTGTAGGCAACAACGCCACTAACAAGAAAGTAGGTCTTATTTTCAATTTGGGTTTACAAACACATATTTTGAATACTCCCAAAAAAGTTTATTTTTGCACGTTGTTGTTGTTGTTGCAAATGTAGTTCATTTATTTCATTTCAAACCATATGAACTGAATCATTTTTTAAATTAAAGCGAAAAGTGATGAAAATGATCTATATCTTATCACTTGATTTTCAAGTCGAAGAATATATTTTGAAATGCTGAGATGCTTGTGTTGTTGATGATGATGATGATGTTGTTGTTTTTGAGCACAAAAGCAATAAACAAAAAAGCGACTGTGGTGCGATTTTATTTTGGTGTCAACAAAGGCCGGCATTTGTGTGTGTGCAGCAACAGCAGCAGCAGAGGAAAAGAGAGAGATGAGAGAGTAATGCAGCAACAGCAACTTTACAGCAGCAGCAGCAACAACAACAACAGCAGCAGCATAAACATTAAGCAGCAAATTGGGGAATTAACTAACGAAAGCACAAGGTGCGGTGCGTGTGTGTGCGTGTTGTGCGTTTAGCTTAGTGTGAGAGAGATTTAATAGCTGCAGCAGCAACAGCTGCAACATCAGCAGCGACAGCAGCAGCAACATCATCATTGTCAGCGACAGAAAGTCGTTCAGTCTCCTCCTCTTCTGATTTCCCCTTGCTATTAATTACCACTTTTTGAAAGCCAAAAATCAAACACACTACGCTCAAAATAATCTTTTTTTTTGCATTAAACATTAAACTTAAAGTATAAAAAAGCAAGCCAAATCAAAAAAAAAAACTAACTCCAAGTAGTGTAGCTGCAAGAAAATAACTTAAACAAAATAAACGAATCCAAGAAAAATGAATGAAAACATCAATAAATAAAGCTGTCTTCCCACCACTCTCTCTCTCTCTCTACTCCCTCTACCACCATTCTCTCTCTCTCTCTACTCCCTCTACCACCATTCTCTCTCTTTCTCTCTGTCACACACACACCCAACCCAGAACAACAACAACAACAACGTAAAACAACAAAAAACATCAACACACCAGGAGCAACCACTACCATAAAGGCGACACCAACAGCAACAACGTCGTCCGGTTATCAACAACGTGCCGCCCCCCATGGACAGGGGGCGGGGGGTGGCAGCGGGCCACGTGCCACGCGCAGCAGCAACAACGTTGTTGACTACAGCATTATGCCACACCTTACATCGGCAACAACAACTACCACGCCATATGCCTTGACAGCGCAGCAGCAACAACAACCGCCACAACCTCCGTCACAGCAGCAGCAACCACAGCAACAACAACAACAACAGCCACCTCAGCTGCTGCCCACACATCAATTTGCACATTTGTCTTCCTTTGTGACACCAACAGCAGCCGCCGCAGCAGCAGCAGCAGCGGCAGCAGCAGCAGCACACTATCCACCGGCTGCTGCTGCTGCCGCGTACTTTGCACAGCATCAACAGCATCATCAGCCGCCGCATCAGCATCATCAGCAGCAACATCAGCCGCAGCACTATTACCACAATTCAGTGGCCGTGTTGCATCAAACTCCACCACCACACCATTTTACCTCCACAGGCGCCGGACCACCGCCGGCTCTCTACCAGCAACAGCAGCCGCCGCCGCCCCAGCTTACCCGCTATACGGCAGCAGCGGGAGCGGCAGGAGCGGTGCCGGCAGCGGCTACGTTTGTGCCGCCACAGCAACAGGTTACGTACAATCAGCAGCAGCACCAACAACAACAACAACAACACTCCTCACTGCGACGCAGTTCACGTGGCAAGACGGGTTCTTGTGTGAGTTCAGCGGCAGCAGCACAGCAGCAGCAACAGCAGCAGCAGCAACACCACCAGCAGCAACATAGCAACGCTGCTGCTGCTGTACAACAGCATCAACAACAGCAGTTGCTGCCACCGCCTGGTACCTATCAATACCAACAGGTGGGCGGCAATACCGTTGTTGTTGCCGTGCGTCATCAGCAACAGTTGCAACAGCAGCAGCAACAACAACAGCAGCAGCAGCAGCACCACCAATTGGCTTTACACCAGCAACATCAGCAGCAGCGTGCCACGCTCGTGCAGCCGGGTTTCTTATTCAGCTATCGCAGCAATCATCCGCAGCAGCACCAACATCCGCACACACAGCAGCAGCAACAACAACAGACGCAACAAATTGTACATCAGGGCCCGAAGGTGACGCATAGCAGTGGTAAGAAGAAAAAGAGACGTTGATGATGATGATGTTGAAGCCTCCTCCTAGCGAGGAAGGAATACAAAAGAAGGATGAATGGAGAAGAAACCGCAAGCAAACCACAAAGCCACTAGACAAGACCCCCTTAAAATGATAGAACAGGGTCAAAAATGGGTTTCATTTATAGGAAAGTTCTCTAGGATCAGGAAAGCTCTCACACTCACGCACGCACTTTGGGGTATGCATAAGTTCCCAGGCTGCATTGTAGGGTCAACTGTGGTCCGTTGTATGCACTTAAAGGCCCCATTGTTATTGTGATGATTAAGTATTACGTTTCCTTTCAAAATGGCTAAAAAATTTACTGAAATTTTGAATTTCCATTCGCAAACTCATTCAGAAAATAAAAAGTAGCACAAGAACTTTTTGGCATATTGTAAAAAGTGCAGGATCCTGGTTTTAACTCATGTTCTCTTTTGGTGCTGGCTATAGTTTAGGTGTTAATACTACCAATACTGCACTGAAAGAAAAATCAAATAGCACACTTTACCCTTAAACCTTCTATCTCTGTCTCTATCCACCTGTCTCTCGCTCGCTCGCTCATTCCTGCGTTGCTTTGCTCGCGGTGTCTGCCCCAAAATTCCCAAGCAAAACTCAATTGAATCAAATTAATAAATGAAGAACTAAACATTGTTTTCAATTTCTCTCTCGCATCCTGCCCACTCGCTGGCGCTCCGTCTCCCTTGAACACACGATTTGTCTCCGTCCTCGTCTTTCCCTTGTTTGATTAGCAGCTTCGGATGCTTTAACATATAGTTTGATGGCACAACAACCGCCAAGTGGACCGCCGCATGCAGGTGGACAGCAACTAACGCCAGGTAAACGTTCAACCTATCGATCAGTATACATCATATACGCACTGTATTCCACACTCACATTCATTCTGCTTTTGATTTGATATTATTTTTCACACCCCAAAGACACAACGCACACATAAAGGGGTAACCCCACAGGTGGCAGCACACTTGACCTTTTTTGTTATATTTTTACCCATTTCCCTATTGTACTCCTAACCTTAGTTTACGTTTTAGTTTTGCTTTTAGTCCTAATTTAGTTACATTTAATGTATTTGTATTGTACATCCATCAATTTGACCTAAAACTATTTTCCAACGCATTCAGTGTATCGAAAGTTCACAAGCTCCCAGTGATATCGAGAAATCTTTATAGATTTCAAATCGAATATACAGTGCCGCTCAACTGAAATTGTTTTATGTAAATAAATTATTTGTTTTCAAAATAGAAAAGTATTAGTTTTGTAAGTTTTGTTTTTATATTGTTTTTTTTTTTCTACAACAAGAAAAAATCCGTTTTTTTGTTTGGCTCATCTGAATAGGTTTTAACTTTTGATTTTAATTTTTGTTTGACTGCGTGAATGAATAGAGATGAATTCATTCAGATCTTAATATTTAGACCATCTGCATTAGTTTTATGTATGTATTTAGAGTCTAAATATTGAGATACAAACGATTTGTTTAAATATTTTTAAAAACAGTTAATGGTTTTCCTTGACCCTTTTTACATAAAACTAATAGCAGATGGTCTAAATATTGAGATCTGAAAAAATTCATCTCCATTCATTCACGCAAATTAAAATCAAAAGTTAAAACCTATTCAGATGAGCCAAAAAAAGAGGGATTTTTTCTTATGTTTTAGAAAAAAATAATAAAAACAATGTAAAAACAAAACGTACAAAACTAATACTTTCCTATTTTAAAAATAAAAAATTAATTAAAAAAAAAAAAATGTATTTCGCCTAAATTGGAGTGCTTGTTACAAAGATAGAACGCTTCGAACTCAAGAAAAATGTCAAACCTATTCAGTTGAGCGGCACTGTATCTAGCATTTCACAGTCTTTTTTAAAAAAAAGAATATGAAAAGCTAGATACAAATTTACGCATAGCCCAAATCTCTGTGCTTGAAATAATCTGAATTATTGCTTGAAAGTATGATACAAAATGTTTAAAACTAATTTACCTCTACGACCTAAAACAGAAAATATAAATTTATATTTATCTAAAACTACTGTCATTCAAACATATTTGTTGATAGGTCTCCGGCTTAGTTTCAAAATTCCCAACATGGTAGCCTGAGCCTTTCCGTTCCTTTGTTTTTTTCCGACATACTTGTTTCATGTTCTCTTTCGTACTTACGAATAAAAGAATCTCAAGTCTTAAATGTATCCAAACGCCGCAATGTCCGATCTCGATACTAACGATCCGTTTTTCGCCTTCCTTCGGGACACGTCTATAGGTGCCAACTCCGCCAATCTCAGCATTGTCGCGGCCGCTCTGAGTGCCGCACGTGACGTCGGAGGAGGAGTAGGAGGCGCGGGTGGCGCAGTACCAACTGGAGCAGCAGCTGCATCGGGAGGAAACAACAGCGCCGTGGGCGCGACGAGCAGCAACAGCAGTGCCGGCCAACCAGCCAGCAACAGCAGCAACAATGTAACTGCAGCTGGGTCGGGGTCTGTTCCTGGTGGCGGCGGACACCCCACCACAGGGACGACGAGCAGCGGCAGTCAGCATGGCGGCGGAGCTGCCGCAGCCGCCGATTCGGAGAGCGATGACAGTGAGGTGGGTCGCTTGCAGGCGCTGCTTGAGGCTCGGGGATTGCCGCCTCATCTATTCGGAGCTCTGGGTCCAAGGATGACGCACATTCTTCATCGCACCATTGGTAATAGCAGCAGTTCGAAGGCCAATCAACTACTACAGGGATTACAATCTCATGATGAGTCCCAGCAGCTGCAGGCTGCCATCGAAATGTGCCAGATGTTGGTGATGGGCAATGAGGATACCCTCGCTGGCTTTCCCATTAAGCAGGTTGTGCCTGCCCTCATCCAGCTTTTACGAATGGAACACAACTTTGACATCATGAACAATGCGTGCCGGGCTTTGGCCTATATGCTGGAGGCATTGCCCCGATCCTCGGGAACCGTGGTGGAGGCTGTGCCAGTGTTCCTCGAGAAACTCCAAGTCATCCAGTGCATGGACGTGGCCGAGCAGAGCTTGACGGCGTTGGAGATTCTCTCAAGGCGTCACAACAAGGCCATTCTGCAGGCTAATGGAATATCGGCATGCCTTACATACCTTGACTTCTTTTCGATTGTTGCTCAGCGTGCAGCTCTTGCTATTGCGGCCAACTGTTGCCTAAACATGCATCCGGAGGAGTTCCACTTTGTGTCTGAGAGCTTGCCCCTGCTGGCTCGCCTCCTTTCGCAGCAAGACAAGAAGTGTGTGGAGAGCGTGTGCTCTGCTTTCTGCCGCCTGGTGGAGAGTTTTCAGCAGGATAGTCAGCGCCTGCAGCAGATTGCCAGTCCTGATCTCCTGAAAAACTGTCAGCAACTATTGCTGGTCACTCCGGCCATTTTAAATACGGGAACCTTTACGGCCGTGGTGCGAATGTTGAGCTTGATGTGCGGTAGCTGTCCGGATCTGGCCATTTCGCTGCTGAGAAACGATATAGCGGCCACCTTGCTGTATTTACTAACTGGAAACGCAGAGCCGGCAGCTGCCAGCGCCACCCACGTCGAGCTGATCTCACGCTCACCCTCGGAATTGTACGAACTCACTTGTCTGATTGGTGAGCTGATGCCGCGTCTGCCATTGGATGGAATCTTTGCCGTGGACTCGCTGCTGGACAGGCCCACGTTGAATACTCAGGATCAGGTGCACTGGCAGTGGCGCGATGATCGCGGCTCCTGGCATAATTATTCCACCATTGATTCTCGACTAATTGAGGCCGCCAACCAAAGCAGCGAGGACGAGATCAGCTTGAGCACGTTTGGACGCACCTATACCGTGGATTTCCATGCCATGCAACAGATTAACGAGGATACGGGCACTACGCGCCCGGTGCAGCGCCGCCTCAATCACAATTATGTGGCCCCCATGACAGCTGGACAGGATTTGACCACCACCACAGCTACAGCGGCATCTGGAGGAGCTTCTACCTCCGCTGCAGCAGCAGCAGCCTCAAATAACAACAACAATAATAATAATAATCCACCGAGCAGCACTGGTAGCCAAGCAAAGCGTCGCCCTTCTCTGGATGCAAGGATCGCTTGCCTAAAGGTTAGCACCTTATCCCATTTTATTACCTTGAACAAAATAATTTAATTTGAAAATTTTGCAGGAGGAACGCGGCCTGGCAGCGGATTTCATCAAGCACATATTCAATGTGTTGTACGAGGTCTACAGCTCGTCGGCAGGACCGAATGTGCGCTATAAATGCCTGCGGGCTCTTCTCCGGATGGTGTACTACGCCACTCCCGAGCTGCTGCGCCAGGTTCTCAAGTATCAGCTGGTCTCCAGCCACATTGCCGGGATGTTGGGAAGCAACGATCTGCGGATCGTTGTGGGAGCTCTGCAAATGGCCGAGATCCTCATGCGGCAGCTGCCCGACGTCTTTGGCACTCACTTTAGACGCGAAGGGGTCATCTACCAGTTCACCCAACTAACGGATCCGAATAACCCCATTTGTGCTAATCCCTCACCAAAGCCGCTGAGCACAACGGCCACGCCCACCGCTAACGCGGGCGGATCTCAGTCGGCACCGGCCTCCGCCAATAGCCTCCAGGTTAATCCCTTCTTCATGGACAGCGCTCCGGGCTCATCAAGTGCTTCGACTACCCCAAGCAGCAGCAGCAAGCACCAGTCATACAGCGTGAAAAGCTTCTCACATGCCATGAATGCCCTAACAGCAAGTGCCAAAGGAGGAGCAGCCACCGGTGCCTTGGACACCCCTGGAACTTCGGCGCCTTGTGCAAGTGGTTACAACTACAGCAGCTCGGCGCCATCCTCATCATCTGCGGCTGGAGCGCCAGCCGCTGCCTTTTTTGCTGCTCAACAGGGGGATCCCCGCCAGTACGTGCACTTCCAGCAGCCGGCGGTGCCCCCGCCACCACCGCAGTTGGAGCTCCTACCACCGACTGGTGTTCAACAGATTGTGCCCCAGGTTATCTACCCGCCGCAGCAGCAACAGGCAGCCCACTTGGTTGTGGCCTCAACCAGCAGTGCTGCAGCCTCTGCATCCTCGGCATCCTCCTCATCGTCGTCCTCGGCCTCGGCGCTACAGCACAAGATGACGGACATGCTGAAGCGAAAGGCGCCGCCCAAGCGCAAATCGCAGAGCAGCGGCAGGGCTAAGTCTCGTCAGGAGGATGCAGCCTCCGTTGCAGCTGCAGCCGCAGGTACAGGAATTGGAACAGGAGGAACATCATCAGCGTCTGCCAGCTCCGCCATGCACGAGCTCCTCAGTCGAGCTACAAGTAAGTCACATTAGGAGCTGGATTTGAGATGGATTTGTATTAATTTTTGCTCTTTGCTTTCAAGGTCTTGGTAGCAGTACTGGCGGCAGGAGTACGCCTAGCTCTGGCAGTGGATCTGGTGGTTCGAAGTCGCGCTTCAATGCTGGCGGAAACTCGACTAGCGCCGGATCGGGAAAATCATCGTTCCTGGCTTCGCTTAATCCGGCACGCTGGGGTCGCCAAACGGCCGCGCATCATCATCACCATCACCAGCAGTCGCAGCAGCAACAACACCACCATGGCCTGTCCAAAGATTCCGGCAACGCCAATTCTTCAAGTGGATCTGGTTCAGGATCTAGCTTGGCCTATACTGTGACCCAGCATGGAGCTAGCGGTGGCGCTCAGGGAGGACTGAACGCAGCTGCCGTTGCGGCCAGCATTAGCAAGAGCATCTCACACGCAAATCTCTTGGCGGCGGCCAATCGAGAAAGAGCCCGCCAATGGGTTCGTGAACAGGCGATAGACTTTGTCAAGCGCTACACGGAACAGGAGGCAAGGAGGAGCAAAACTGCTTCGGAGAGTGGATCGTCTCAGAGCGGAAACAACGGAGCCTCCGGATCCTCGGCGGCGGGCAACAATGCCCCGCTATCGACAGCAGGCAGCACCAACGTTCTGGAGCGTTTGTCCAGCATCCTGTTTAAGCTTAACGGCAGCTACCACGACTGTCTGGATGCCCTTCTGGAGCTAAAGACAATCCTGCTGGAGAGCGACATCTCTCCGTTCGAGGTGAACCATTCGGGCCTGATCAAGGCCATGCTCAACTACATGACCAGCGAGTCGGGCCTGGTGGAACGCGATGCGCGTCTGCGCAGCTTTATGCACGTCTTCGCCGGGTTACCACTTGAGCCTCTCCTGCAAAACGTGGGCCAGCTGCCCACGATTGAGCCCGTAGCATTCAGCGCCTTTGTGGCCAAGTTGAACGGCTGCGTTACGCAGCTGGAGCAGTTCCCGGTTAAGGTGCACGACTTTCCTGCCGGTCCAGGTGGGCGCTCCAACCAGAGTGCGTTGCGGTTCTTCAACACACATCAGTTGAAGGTGAGCAATAAAATCTTAAAAAAAAACTTAAATTTATATTAATTTAATTTCCCCTTTTTCAGTGTAACCTGCAGCGCCATCCGCAGTGCAATAACTTGCGTCAGTGGAAGGGTGGCACCGTTAAGATCGATCCGTTAGCCATGGTCCAGGCCATCGAGCGGTATCTGGTGGTGCGCGGCTACGGTGGCATCCGTGCCGACTCAGACGACGACAGCGAGGAGGATATGGATGATAACGTGGCCGCTGTTGTGATGACTCAAGCGGGCTTCAAGCACAAGCTGCAGTTCACGATTGGGGAGCATGTGCTGCCCTATAACATGACCGTGTATCAAGCGGTTAAGCAGTTCTCTCCGCTGGTCAGCGAGCAGCCTGAGACGGACAATGAGTCGGAGACGCTTTTGGGCAACGCGAGCATATGGGTACAGCAGCACACGATCTATTATCGTCCGGTCGAGGAAGAGGCTACTCCAGGGGCTGGGGCGTCCAGTAGCAGTTCGTGCAGCAGCAGTGGTATACAAAAACAGCAGCAGAGCACCTCTAGTTCAGCTTCGAGCTACGCAAATGCCTCGACCTCGTGCTCATCGTCGTCTGGGGTAGCTAGCGGTGGAGGTTCCTCTTCAAAGAAGGCTCACAAATCCAGCAGCAAGTTTATGCGCAAAAAAACGGAACTGTGGCACGAGGGGATTGCTCCGGGTGTGATCTCTGCCCTGAAGCCATTCCTCAGCAGCTCGCTACCCGCCGATGTAGTGACAGTGCAGGACTCTTCGTTGGATGCCCTGTGTATGCTGCGCGTTATCCACGCTCTCAATCGCCACTGGGAGCATTTGTATGGCTGTGTGGTACGGCAGAACATCGTTCCCCAGGCAGAGTTCGTCCACCCTAAGATCACGGCCAAGGCAAATCGCCAGCTGCAGGATCCGCTGGTGATCATGACGGGAAACTTGCCACAGTGGCTGCCCCAAATCGGCATGGCCTGTCCGTTTCTTTTCCCCTTTGAGACACGGCACCTGCTCTTCTATGCCACCAGCTTCGATCGCGATCGCGCTCTCCAGCGACTGTTGGATACCACGCCGGATCTTAATTCTGCCGAGTCCTCCGAGAGGGTTGCTCCACGTCTAGATCGTCGCAAGCGTGCGATTTCCCGGGCGGAGATACTGAAGCAGGCGGAGCACATCCTGCAGGACTTTGGCCACTCGAAGGCGCTTCTGGAGATCCAGTATGAGAACGAAGTGGGAACAGGTCTGGGACCAACACTGGAATTCTATGCCTTGGTTTCTGCCGAGCTGCAGCGCACCGACCTGGGTCTGTGGAATGGCAGCGATAGCTACAAACAGAACTCTGTGACCATTGTGGATGTGGTGAAGGCCAGCAGTGCTGTGCTGCACATTGAAGATGCCCTTGAGGCGACCACAATGGAACAGAGTCCTCAGGCAGCACTCGTTAGCAGCACGACCGTCACCACCAACACAACGACAGCAGCACAGAACCACCAGCCACCACCGACCCGCTCAAGCAGCCGCTCGCACGTTCTTCGCGGTGCAGCTGGCCAGCAACAGCAATCTGTGGAGCATAGCTCCTCTAGCGGCGGAGGCGGAGCCAATGAGAACGCTTTAAATATGATCATCGCACAGCAGCAATTCAGTGATATAAACTCGGCAGTAGAGACAGCAGCAGCGAACGATAATCCCAGCAGCACCACCACTACCACTACGACCAGCATCGTGGTGGAGCATTCTAGCACCACAACGAACACAACAGCCACGACCATGACGAGCTATGTGCATGCGGTGCATGGCCTATTCCCCCTGCCCTTGGGCAAATCGTCGAAGCTTCCGCAGATGACTAAGGCCAAGTCCAAGTTTAAGTTCTTGGGCAAGTTCATGGCCAAGGCGGTGATGGACAGTCGAATGGTAGGCGGGCATTCGTTTTCGACTCCCTTTGTGATCTTAATTGGTTTCTTTTACTTAAATTTTTAGTTGGACTTGCCCTTCTCATTGCCATTCTACCGTTGGCTGGTCAACGAAGAGCATTCCATTGGCCTGGCCGATCTGATGCGCGTAGCTCCGGAGGTGCAAACCACGTTGGTTCGTCTGCAGGATGTGGTGCGCCAGCGAGAGTACATTATGTCCGATCCCAACATCGATGCCATGGAAAAGACGGAAAAGGTGAGTGTTCAGCTCTCGAAATGTTTCAAAGAATCGATTGATGAAGAAACTTATTTTTTTCAGATTGAACAACTTGATTTGGATAGCTGTCCCATTGCCGATCTGGGACTGGACTTTGTGCTGCCCGGCCATGCAAATATCGAGTTGTGCCGTGGCGGAAGGGACACACCGGTGACCGTGCACAATTTGCACCAGTACATATCGCTGGTTACATATTGGTTCCTCATCGAGGGCGTTCAGAAGCAGTTCGAGGCACTGCGCGAGGGTAAGATCTGCTCTATTCTCCATGGAACACATATTTCTCATTCTAATCCGTATTGTTTCTTGTTGACGCAGGCTTCGATTCCGTCTTTCCGATTCAGCGACTGCGCATGTTCTATCCGGAGGAGTTGGAGTGCGTATTCTGCGGCTCGGCCAGCGAGCAGCAGCAGCCGCGGTGGGATGCCAAGATGTTGCAGGACAGCTGCCGCACAGATCACGGCTTCCATCAAGAGTCACAGGCGATTCAGTATCTGTACGAGATCCTCGCCTCCTATAATCGCGACGAGCAACGCGCTTTCCTGCAGTTCGTGACGGGATCGCCCCGCCTGCCGACTGGCGGATTCAAGGCCCTGACGCCGCCTCTGACCATCGTGCGGAAGACTCTGGACGGCAACCAGAATCCCAATGATTACCTACCATCTGTGATGACCTGTGTCAACTATCTCAAGTTGCCCGACTACTCCAGTCGCGAGGTGATGCGGCAGAAACTGAAAGTAGCTGCCAACGAGGGCAGCATGTCCTTCCACCTGTCCTAAGCTATACCCAAATACCCAATACAAGTCTGCGCTGCATCAACGCCCCCTACCACAAGCAGAAACCTGGGGAAATTCTTTACGAAAGAATATAGAAGACTCTATATATATTCCAAGCGCTACAAACAATAGAAGCAGCAGCCACATTTACGTTTAACTGGAAGGAGAATATTATTTGTTTTTGTTAGTTTCGCCGCGCTTTTTACCCTCTCCACCACCCCCCAACCCTACCTCAGCCTCCCTTTCAAATTTTCGCTCTTGGCCAGCGTCGTGCGCAAAGCTAAATTTCAATATATAATTATATAATTATAATATATTTTGTATTACCGAGTTTTGCAAAAAAGAAAAGAAGAAACGAGAAATACGAGAGAATAACATCACCATTATAGGGGATGGAATCAAGACGGAAACTAATCGTGGAGAACGAGCCCGAACCTGAACCGGAATCCTCTAAAATGTTATCTTAAATAAATTGAATAGTAGAATATCAATTATAGAGGGACCGAGTCGATTATTTGTCCACACGAGATCGGTGTTTGTTTGTCCTAGTTAAATTTTTTATTTTGTTCTTATATATTCTCGATTCCGAATTCTTTTTAAGTAATCGATGGAATTATTTTATTAAGTTGTTTTTTGTTATGTTGAACATTATTTGCTCCGGCGTTTAAATATGAGTTTAATTAATTTGTAAGCATCAGTTGTGCATAAACGCTTATTAGGAACACTGAGGAACTAATGAAGAAAAAGCGGGAATAGGTAAAGCTGAATCATTGAAAAGAATAAATTCATCATTGTTTACATTTAGCAACCCTAAAAATGATCTAAATAGAAAACGCAACGCCCACCCTTTAAAGTTACACTTTAAAAATTTAAATAATACATTAAACATACATATGTAACACTATGATCTATTTATCATGCCTACAAGCAAAATGAATGCAAAATTCTACAAGCTGTGTTAAAACAAAAACAAAAGCTATAAGAGCTAAGAGGAAACAGAGGCCATCATCGAAATGCGATGAAACTTCAATTTGAAAAACGAAGAGCTGGAGGGGAAGTGGAAGCGCATAAAGTAAAGTCTAGGGACTAGTAACGTGTCCTCTTACATCAACTACGCATTCATATACATATTTAAATATATTATATTAAAAATGTAAGCATTACATAACTTGTACTGTACTTGAAGCATAAACATACATTTTTGATTTTGTCTAACAGAAGCGGAGCATAAAGCTAATGAATAAATAAAAATAAATTACTATTAAACCGGAAGCGGAAACTCGATCTTACATACTACAACTAGATACAGATTTCAGTTTTAAATACTGATTACTGATGTATGTGGTATATATATATATATATATATATATATATATATGTATATATATATATACGTATAATAACTATAAAATGATATATATAAATAAAATAATTATACTTTACAGAAAACAATGGCATCTCGTAAGATGCTAATCAAGTTATATAACAGAAAAGTGCTAGCATTAAATTAATTAAATAACATTAATATTACATAATACCAATGTATGTAGTTACATCAAAAAAACACAACTGCTCTATGATAACGAAAAAGAAGTAAGTAAACCAACCAAGAAGCAAGCTAATAAAAAAAGATGATAATGACAAATGAAGTGACTTTGGTGATGGGTGGGGTGAAAAAGAGACGATGGATTTAGCCTAATGGAATAAACAAATTCAATGTGCAATTTTTGGTGTAAAGGAAACAACCTAAGGCTGCATCCAAATTCAGCTTGTGGTAAGTGAGAGACCTGAGTACCTGAGTTATTTATTCTAGATTTTCGGTTTTAATTTTATGAAAATAGGACGACTATATTCTTTAGAAGCTTTAGGAACAATCAAGAAAATAATGTACAAATCACAAGGTTGCTGTTTTTCAACATATTTTGATCAAATGGCTGAATTTTGGTTTTATTTTTATGAACATCGGAGGAGACTATTTCCTATAGCTGCCATAGGAATAATCAGAAAAACAAGAAAGCAAGCTAACTTCGGCTCACCGAAGTTTATATACCCTTGCAGATTGCAATTGAACTATAAAATTAAAATCGAAATTCTGAAATAATAATAGGTGGCCAAATCCCAAATTTGATTAAAATATTTTGAGAAATAGCGAAACTATGAATTTTTTGTTATTACTCTGATTGTTCCTATGGCAGCTATAGAATATAGTCGTCTGATTTTCATGAAATTCAAGCTAAGATTCTCAAATAATATTAAGGGGCCAAATCTCAAATTTGATGTAAATATTTTGAGAGGCAGCGAAGTTAGGATTTTTTCTATTATATCCCTGATTGTTCCTATGGCAGCTATAGGATATAGTAGGCCGATTTTTATGAAATTAAAACCAAAATTCTGAAAAATTATTAAGTGGCCAAATCTCAAATTTGATGAAAATATGTTAAGAAGCTGCGGAGTTAGGATTTTTTTTATTATTTTCCTGACTGTTCCTATGACAGCTATAGGATATAGTCGTCCGATTTTCATGAAATCAAAACCGAAATTCTAGAATAATAATTAATGGCTAAATATCAAATTTGTTGGAATTACATTGAAAACTGACAAAGTTACAATTTTTTTTCGATAATTTTACCGATCGTTCCTATGGCAGCTATATGATATAGTCGTCCGATCCGGCCCGTTCAGACATATGTACGAGTGAGAGTATATAGAAGACTAACTGCAAATACCCTACAAGGGTATAGATGAGGCCGATCAATATTATTTTAGAATTTC
>VNJQ01001989.1:0-69864 GCA_008042515.1 Drosophila truncata
AGAAACAGCGAAGTTAGGATATTTTCTATTATTTTCCTGATTGTTCCTATGGCAGCTATAGGATATAGTCGGCCGATTTTCATGAAATTAAAACTAAAATTCTGAAAGAATATTAAGTGGCCAAATCTCAAATTTGATGAAAATATGTTAAAAAACAGCGAAGTTATGAATTTTTTTATTTTTTTCTGATTGTTCCTATGAGAGCTATAGGATATAGTCGTCCGATTTTCATGAAATTAAAATCGAAATTCTAAATTAATAATTAATGGCCAAATATCAAATTTGGTGGAGTTTTGTTGAAAACTGACAAAGTTATAATTTTTTTTCGAAAGTTTTACCGATCGTTCCTATGGCAGCTATATGATATAGTTGTCCGATCCGGCCCGTTCCGACATATTTACGAGTGAGAGTATATAGAAGACTAACTGCAAAGTTTCATTCAGATAGCTTTAAAACTGAGGGACTAGTTTGCGTAGAAACGGACAGACAGACGGACAGACGGACAGACGGACAGACTGACAGACGGACATGGCTAGATCGACTCGGCTGTTGATGCTGATCAAGAATATATATACTTTATAGGGTCGGAGATGTCTCCTTCACTGCGTTGCAAACTTCTGACTGAAACTATAATACCCTGCAAGGGTATAAATATTAAAGAAGGAAATTAGCATTTAATAAAATAAAAAAATATATATATATTATACCTCAAAATATATGCCAATTGTTTATCAATTATTTATTTTATAATTTTTCTACGAATTCCAAAAGACAATTCCATTTATTGACATCTCCTTTTCATAAAATCAATCCTAACATCTTTATATTTAAACAAATAATACCCCAATCTCCAATAAGCAACAATAAAACAATATTAATCGTGTTATCCTTGAATTAAAGTCTATTAAAACCTCAGTTAAAAACCCAGAAACCCAGCCACGAAGGGAACCCAATTAAGTAAGCACAAATCTTCGGCAATTAATAATCGCTTGACAATGTTTCCCCTCTAGCGAGGGTGGTCTGGACTCGGGAATTTTCCGCTTTCCCAGCAGTTGGAAGAGAACTATAGCCAGTCTCGAGTGGCCTCGACTGTTTGTAAAGTGATATGAGCACATTTTCCTGCCACAATCGAACTCTCCGAACTCACCCGTTGCCTTCTAATCCTTGGCATGGACGCTTATCGCCCGCGCCCTGGACGCTAATTTGATGAGTCATCTGTGCCGACTCCGACTGCGGTCCGATAGCCATCTGCCCCGGCCCAAAACTTCGAACGTAAGGCACCCCTTCCAAGGCCCATTCACCTGAGTTGCGTCCCTCCCTACCTGCTCGATTGGGCATTGTCGTAAATTTAGGGTTTGTCATTGAATGGGAGTGTTTAGGCATCATCTAGGGACGATATGTTTGTGTTTGCATTGAGTTTTCGTAGAAATTGTCGCAAGAAATGGTAAAATGGTAAAAATGGGAAAAGCGGGGAATGTCAACACACACAAAGGTCGTCGTCGGGTTGGGGGAGAACTAGATGATAATCGGATCGTGGATCGTACCCTTGGGTATCTCATTTCTCCATAAAAATTGGTAACAATGAAGACCCATTTCTCCACCTCTTACCCCGGCGCTGCTCGGTTGTTGGGAACGTAATTACTTTGATATCCGAGCCAGGAGGCATTCCCGAACTATCGTTTCAAAGCGAAGAATCCCATTTACACGGTTCATCGATCCAAGGGAAAGGACTTGTGTTGCCGCCGGTGAAAGTCGGATATCGGTATCAGAGACTGGAGCAGATGTCTGGCAGGATAGCCTGCCGCCAGTAAGGATCTTCGGAGGTATCACTTTGAGTGGCATTTTGAAAAGGAAATGCAGTCGAACTTTTATTTATTGAACATTAAAATTAGCCAGTCGTAACGAAACCCTTTTCGGAGCAGCAATATGGGCTATATTATTTTTTATAATTCTTTAATCTTTATAAGGTTTAATATTGTCTATAAGTTAAACGAATATTTTATGGTAAGTTACATCATTTTTAGGACTCTCTCTTGGTTTCCCCTGTTTCTTTGATTTATCAAAACTTCTTCTTTCATCTTCCAAACGAACTAATATTAAAAATGTATTATATTTCTTATATTTATATTAAACGGAAAAATATTTATTGAATTAATTAAAACGCTAAGTTTATTACCTGTACAATATTTCTTTTTATATAATCACATAAATATTTATGTTCATGAGAATAACCCCATTGAATTACCAAACAAAAATCCCAAATCAATTTGGAATTAAACATTAAATCCAACCACAAAATCCGGCATGAATGGTGGAGACCTTTCTCAAGGCGGCTCCTTGGAAGCTATTTGGGAATTACTCTCTAATGCGAATCCAATCGCGAGCCTGTGTGTTTGTGAGTCATCTGTAGTCGCAATTCCAGAGTCGAAGTCGAAGTCAGAGAGATTCATTGGCCATTCGGCTGGCTGCCCCCCGGAGCTATCATAAAATGCCGACGTCGCCGAAAGGAAGTGGCTCCCAGGCGAAGTTAAAGTCGAAGTCGAAGTCGGACGGGGTTTGCGGAAGCGGAGGAGGACTAAGGTCGGTCGCCTACTTACTCCAGAGCTGTCAGCTTATCATTTCGCTTTTAGCGCACACCAACCTCTGCGGAAAGTGTGTCCTGCGACGGTGTGGCGGTGTGTGTGTGTGAATGCACTTTGAAAAATTAGGAATAAGATTGATATTAAAATAATAAAATATTAATTTAATAATAAACATGAAATAAGACTTGGATGAATACCAATTTAAACTTGATTGATAAAAAAAGATCATTTATCTAAAAGATACTTCTTTGAACATTTTAAATAAAAATAATTGTAGAATAAATATATAATTTTCCTCTCTCATTTTTTCGAGTGTCTGGTTTGGAGACTCATTATCGGAGTGCGCTCAATGGAATGTAATGGTGGCCCCGGCTCCAACCCCGCCTCCCTGAACCCGCCACTTGACTTGGCCCTCACCTGGATCGCGCGCTCATCTCCGCCAACCTTCCCCCATTCCTCGGTCCGCAGTCCGCATCTCTCAGCCCGAAGCCCGCATCCTCTGATCACCTGGGCCGCAGCTTGCGTGCTGGAGCGCCGCTGTCTCCGCTGGCATTTCGTGTTATCCTTCAGCTCAATTTCGGCTACTTTTGGATGTCCCCCAGCGAGTGAATGTGGCAGTGTGTGTGTGAGCAGTGAGTGGATTGCATTGCATGTCGCATGTCGCACTCGAACTCAAAACCCAAACCAAAACTCGAACTCCGACGCCGACTCCGACTCGCTGTGTGTCTCCCCGCGTCCGTCCGATAAGGTTTTAAGTTATGACCTTTTAAAATGTCCAAATGCGGCGATAACACGTGATTACTACAAATGTATTCAGAGAGTGCAGCGGATCAGGATGCAGCACCAGGGCCCTTACGGGAAGAGAGATAGAGAGAGAGAGAGAGCAAGAGATGGTTAGCTTGGCAACAGGCAACAAATTGTTTTGGCCGCCAAACTAACAAATGAAATCCTAAATCACACCACACTCCCGCTGCTCCCACTCCCACCAAGCTTCTGTCCATCAACCAGTGGCCCTCCAGGACACAGGATCCCTAGTCCCGTCCATTGAGTAGCTATTCATGCGAAGGAATCATAAATATCGATCAAAACGTCAACGTTTTATCTATTCCACAAATCGATTGTACACTGAGGAAATTAAGGTAAGTGACCTTTAGGATCTAGGGCTGCAGATTATACAGATATCAGATATCATTTATAAATAAATATAAAATTAATTACTAAAGAATATTTTTTGCTTAATTTATAAGAATTTACTTATATAAGAAACATTTTAAATATCATAATTCTTCGATTTAGGGAAAGTTCTTTAAAAATATGCATAATAATGTATAAAACTATTATCTTAGCATTATTATAAAATAATTTCAAAAGTAAATAATAAAATATTAAAACATTTTCTTTCAATAAGAAACCATAAACTTAAATTAAGTTTAATTAAATAATTATAAAGACAACTTGTATATAATATTTATCAACGCATTACCTTAACTCTCAAAATATAGCTGATGATAGACTGTTTTTATTACATTTATTACGAAAAATATGTTGTAGTAAAAATTCATATTAAATCTAGGTAATAAAATCTTATCAAGATTTTGTGAACATGCTAAAGAGAACCCTTCCTTCCTGGCCACCAAAGTTCCCACACTGTCGTCCACCTTTCCAGAGAATGCATCCCTGGTCGCTATGCTCCGCTGCTCCATTCACCATGTAAAGACCTCGAAGGACTGTTGGGGGTTGGGGGTCGATCACTTTGTAAATTGTTGGGCCTTGCATAATTTAAGCATAATTCTTATTTTATTTTTGCCGTGTCCGTGTCCGTGTGTGTGCGCGAAGGCTCCCAGGAATTTCATCTTTCGCTGGCATATGTCGATTGCGGCCAGATATCCGTCGCTACCCGACAAAATGCTCCAAGGGATTTTCAGCTCCGTCCCTCTGCCCTTCACAGCACTGCACTGCACAGCGATTTGCGGTGGCCCAATACCCGCTGGCTGCTGATTATTATAAGAGGGGGCCGGGACATATAGATGGCTAATAATAACAATAATAATATGCGTTCGCTTATCAAAATTGACGTCAGATCTTATTGATATGCATCTGGATGCAGTGCAGCGAACTTTTGGCCGGGCCACAAAGGAAAATCGTGTCAGGGAATCGCTTGGGCTTAATTGAAGCGTTATTATGCGACTGTCACATACACGCACGTATGCAAAATGTGTGCCCCGAACTCCGGCTGCAGCTCCATCGCCGTCCGCCGACTCCAACCCAATCCCTGGCTGGATCCTGCTGCGCCTGCGCGAAGCCTGCGCGAAGCCTTCGCTCACCTTCGCCTCACCTTCGCTCAGTTTGACAGATGCCTCAGAATTTTTAAGCACCGCAGGCCATCTCGGAACTTCTGCCACGGCAGCCGTCTTTTATTAATCAGCAGACTCGAGTCTGTCGAGTCCCGGGTCCCGAGCTGCGGTTGCGAATATTATTTATATCGAATTTAATAATAATTCTTGAGCCGCTGCCGCTGTTGCTGCGTAGGTTGCTGCTGCTGCTGCCACCGCTGCCGCTGCTTCTGCTCTTGGCCAGTTTGATCAGCTCAGAAATTTGCATTGATCGACGTTGCAGATATGGACAGGCAGAGGCCAAGCACAAGGTCTTTCACTGAGAGAAATAAATAAATGCGCGAGAAGGCTCTGGGTGGCTTATCTCGGGAGAAAGTAGTTCTCGCGCAACTCGCTTGCCTTGGCTAAGTCCGCACCGTATTTGTCTTGGCATTCCGTGTAACGATAGATTGCGTTGACAGCTAATTTGTTAACTGGATCAAATAGATACAAATCGAGGCGAGTTAAGGAATGTCCATCAAATGTTCAAGCCACCAATTAAATAATATAAACTTCCATCAACTCAGGTAACTACTTGGTTATATTTAGATAAGTACTTGTACTTTATTTGTTACTTGTACTTATTCAAGTCAGAAAAAAACTAGAAAATTTGCATATAATATTCTACAATAATAAGCTTTAAGGTCGCTATAAATAAATATAATTTGTAAATAAATAAATTATTAATAAATAAATGCTTATATCCTTTAGAATAGATTTGGAATATTTTTCTTATAAACATAACATTGAACTCACTCCTAAGTTCTCCTTCTCTCTTACGGCCTTCTGTTGGGATAACTTGAGAAAATCCTTTTTTATTAGATTATCCATTGGTAGGCTGAATGAATTCTTAGAATAAATTTTAAACAGAAATCGAAACAGAAATTATAGGTAAAAGAAAATATACTTAAAAACGTAACAGACTTATTAAGAAGAGGACTAAAAAATGTTTTTAGATTCCCCGAGGGTTCTTAAATTAAAAAGTAATTAAAAAGTGTTTAATTTTCCCACATTTTAATAAAATTTTTATTAATATTCATAATTATAAAGTATAGAGGATTATAAATTATGTGATTTATTTAGTATTCAAGCTCTTACAATCATTAGATCTCAGCAAAAGTATACAATTTATAATTTCCCACAACTTTTTAAATATTTTGATGGATTTTTTAGATAAAACAGTTTATAAACACCACAACATTTTCGCCAGTGCACCAAGACAACGCCGGGATGTCGAGATGTAAAGATGTGGAGATGCTGCTGCTGATGCTGCTGCTGCTGCCGCTGCTGCTGCCGCTGCCTTATGATGAACGATCTCGGACGTGGGGGCGGTGGAGGTGGCGGCGGCGGAGGCGGTGGCCATTCAACTCCATATACTTTCGCCCGGGTGAAAAGTATGCGCCGCCCTTATTAGCATGCCGCGGACGTTGCGGCGGAGAAAAGTGGGTTACCCTGCGCCTGCCCCCTCTGGCTTAATGTGCCGTTTTGTTAAATTGCAGCGTTAAGAATTGCGCACATAAAGCATTTTGTTGTCAAACTGATTTCTGATCGTACATAATTTTTATCTTGATCCAAATAAGCCTTACACGATCAGAACGCAGCTCTCCATCTGGGGCCCCTAGGGCCGCGAAAACCAGAAACCAGCAACCAGCAACCAGAGCAACACTGTACCAACATCGGCCTCAGCATCCACATCGACATCGACATCGTTAATATATGCATGCGTGGTCAGAGGCGATATATACATATATACTGGCCAGCAAAACCTTTTCCAGCTACAAATCCCGGCTACAAATGAGTCTTGACCATATGCAAAATGTATCAAAATTATGAGCGTATTTCCCAAAAAATACTTATGGCTCTTGGGCGTTTCAAATGTTATGCCTTATTTGTCGCTGCGTTGCCGCCCCATCGCCCACAAAAAAAAAATTATAAAAAATGCCGAAATGCCGAAAATGGCTAAGTGGCCGGCACTTAAGTGCACCATAAAATTCGAAACGCATAAATCATCCCCAAAGTCCACATAATAATCGGTTAAATGGATGTCCGAAACACGAGTCGGCGATAACAAAACTATGAGTCCGTTGTCTCGGACGCGGCTTTAAATTGACACAAAAATCAAATCAACTTTTTATGGCCATAGTTATGAAGCCGGAGTGTTTTATTGTCCGTCGTTAACTTTCGAGAATATCAATTTGGGCCTTAATATTGTTCCAGGCGCTCCATTGATTATGCGATAACTATCAATAAAAATATAAATAAAAATCGAAATGCCCGATGATCCACAGCTGTTTCGAAAACCATAAAAGAACTGAAGGAATTATTAAAGCTACGAGTCGAGATGGTAATGTCTAGTATTACAAATTAAGACTTCTATAATTTCAGAATTAAAAAAGGGAATCATAAGCAATAAAACTAAGCTTTACTTTAAAGACTCCAATTTCATTTGAGAATGATCACTGTCTTAATATTTCCTTATCACTAATAAATACATTCAGAATACATATTTTTTTCCCTTTCATATTAATTTTTTATTACAATCCTGAGTTAATTTCTTAAATAAAACAATAAAATGGTTGTTACTTTCTTTGCCACATATTTATTAAAGTCTTAGCTCGTTACTTCTTACAAAATACTTCCAAATATTTACACATAAATATTCATTTTGGGAGTTGCTTCGCTTCCTTGACCCAGTTAAAGCTGCAAAGGAAAAAAAAATAAGAAAAATTCGGATATATATTCCACAAAATTATGCTTCATGTTTGCCTTCAACTGCCCTGAACTTCCCTCCCACCTGAGCGGAGGGGCACATAAATTGGCTCTCAATATCCACAAAACGACAGTAAACGGTCATTTTTATCGAAATAATTGCTTTTTTTTTTTGTAAGGGCTCCGCGACTTTGGCATTGGCAGCGAAAGTTTTGATTGCGTTCCGCCGGCGTTAGCTGGCCGGGAATAATCCACTTCATTTCATTACGAGATCGGAATGGTACAGAGTGGAGCAGAGCGGAGTGCCCGAGGGCCGGGCCAAAGGAGCCTCCTGACGACTGTTGTAATCCAGGTAATGCTGGGACCGGAGCTGCATCCGAGTTAGTGTGCTGTGTGTGCTGATTGTGCATACGCACGAAATCAATAAATAAAAGCGGCCAGAAATTGCCCGAACCCAGAGAGACGCGGACCTTGTGGAGGCCCACGCCGCCCTGCCTCAATCTGGACTCCAGATGCAGCTTCAGCTCCATCCCAGCTCCAGCTTGGGATTCTGGCGACCACTGATGCGCGCTCATAACTCATTTCATTATTGTTTTGACATTTTATTTATTGAATGCGAACAGGCAGCGCGCGAAGCCGTTGCCGTTGCCGTTGCCCCCTTTCCCATTTTCATTTCCATTCCCCGCTCCCTTTACCTTTTCCATACCCTTTGTTTACTTCTCTGGATCCGTGAATGTTTTTTGTGCAAATTGTTAACGGGCTTGTTTCAATTTTTGGGGCCATGAAATCAATGCCTCCCAATGACGAGTGTGCCTGCATGTGTGTGGTCTCTCTCTCTCTCTCTCTCTGGGGCCAAACAAAAGACTTAGGCAACGAACTTGGTCCAAAGAAAAGTGTTTCGAGCAAACAAACGAAATACTTATGGAAATGTTACAAGGCAACAAAACAACACAAAAATTTACATAAATTGCCCTCAAATCAATTTAGTTAGCAAAGAGAAAGAGACAGAGAGAGAGAGAGAGAGCAGAGGGACCGGTTTGATATTGCTTTTATGAGCAATTCTCTTAACCTCCATTCCGGAGGCTCCGCTGAAGTATCAATTAATGATGCCAGCCGAGAGAGTTTTCAATTAGATTCCCTCCATTAAGATCGCATTCCAAATGGAGCACTCCACACTCAGTACTTCCCACGCCCAAGAGCTAGAGCACCGCCCCCGACCTTTATTGGAAGTGCAGCCATCGATTGCGATTGCCAAATGCCAAATGGATGACAATTAATACACACCTCGGTGCACTTCTCCCGGCCTGATAAATTGCCCTCGCAGCGGAACGCATCGATAGGGAGGCAGAAGTTATGGAAATTAGTTTGCCGCCGAGAGCTAATGGAGTCAAAACGCTTATAAAACTTATATGCCCTGCCGGCCGCAGCAGCTGCAACTGCAGCATCGTGGAATATGACAATATGGCTGGAAATTAATCTTGCATAGAGCCGGAGCCGGAGCAACAAAGTCCACGATGCCACAAAGAGAGAGAGAGAACGAGAGAGATGGTGTCTAGGCAGGATGTGGCCCGCCATTGTCGCCCGGTTTCCGAGACTCGGCCTCTGAGACTCTCTGAATGTGAACTTGATTATGTTTTATGAGACTCAGTGCCGATGCAGTTGCATTGCATGCAGCAGATGCTGCTGCTGCTGCGTCTGCTGCTGCTGCTGCTGTTGCAAATCCTCCAACTAAGTTGCATCTGTACGCCATTAGATGTCGCCCATAAATTGTGGTATCATTTTTTATATGCACTTTGGACCGGCCGTCTAAATGACCCAAGAAAAGGGATCGCTTCCCTTTTGCGTTCCTGGTTCCGCATGCCTTGTGGGCGTTAATCTGTTTGCAGCTTTTTTTGATTTGATTATTCGGTTTCCTTCAGTTATGGCTTAACATTGTAGATTCTATTGCATTTACTGACTTTTTTGTAGAATATTTTATAATATTAGTACAAAGCTTGCATTTAATTACATTTAAATTAATTCTAAGTTCACTTTATTTAATTGAAGTCTAAAATAAATATAATAAATATATATATAAATCTAAAATAAATATATTTCTTACATCTTACATCTTACATCTTAAACATTTTTAAGAAAACAAACAGCAATTAGCAATTAAAATGAAGATAATATCTATACGAACTAAAGAAGATTATTTTATTATAATTTATATTAATTACTATGCTATTTTTGTTGGCAATTTATTACAAAAACCGCCTCTATCCCCCGGCATGGCATCCCACTGTGCGACGACTCCTACGCAGCCTTTTTCAGCCCCACAGTCCCCACTGTCGGTATCATTGTTGATGACATTTATGTCTTAATATTTTTGCAGGCCCAAATGCAAATGCAGTGGCACTCAGGCAATACCGTTAGCAAGCGCCATTAGCCGGGCTGAGAGACTGAGAGACTGAGAGGCTCAGGCGGTTCCTACACTCACACAAACCGGCGCACACTTATGCCAACCATTAATTTCCATTTATGGATTAAGCAGGTGAGACCAAGGCGAGCCGAAAGGGGGGAGCAGCCCGCACGCACAAAAGCCTTTAATAAATGCATCGCCATTACGGCCAGCACATGCTTAGGAACAGCAAGGAGCAACATCATCAGCAGTTGCTCCTTCCAGCCAGAGTCGGACTCAGAGCCAGATGGCCTGGCTGGCCAACAACTCAATTGCCATTGCGGCTCCTCAGTTTTTCCGAGCTGCTTATCGCCAGTCGCCGTTGCAGTTGCTCTTTGCCGTTGCCGTTGCAGTTGCAGCTTTTCCATCTGCCTCAAAACTGAGCCACTCGCCCCAAATCTTTAAATGCTGCTCATGTGATTTTTCTTGGTGGCAGCGCAATGGAATGGAGTCGCCGGGATTAGCGCGAGTGAGTAATGATTGCGGCCTGCGACGGAGACGGAGATGAAGATGAAGACCGGCGACCAGAGACCACCGAACGGAGGCCAAAGACTGCAGGCTTGAGGAAGAAGTGGATCTTGGAGAGATGATTATAGTTCCATAAAGTAGTGGGTGGCTTACAAGGAATTTTGGGAAATGTTTTAGCATTAAAAAAAAGGTTTTCTTTAAAGAAATCTCTGTGAAAAATATGTTTTTAATATAAAATTAAAGTAAATAAATATATTGTAGTAATAGATCTAAAAATTTGGAGATTGTTTTGTTTTCAAGCTTTCAAACTTTTATAAAAATTAACGTGATATTATATGAGAACGATTTCTAATTTTTAGTTAATTTTCATTAACTCTTAGGAAGATTCTTTAGTCACGTAGTGTAGATTTTCTTCTGAAATTTTGTTAAGACATATATCTTTCCCTCTTTCTAAATAAGTTAGTTAAAAAACTGTTTAATTTTCTCCCTAATTCCCTAGAACTAACTTACTAGAATACGGACCAGAACGAATATTGGTTGCTACATCACATGGGGAGGGACAGCAGCCTCTTCCTACCTGGAGTGGGATCTTGGATGATGGCTATGCAAACACTCTGGCCAGCAAATAGTGAAGAACACAAAGCCTTGGAATACCAAAGCACATACATACATACATATGTACATACACCCCTTGGGGCAACTGTAACGCCCCAAGAGTTGAAGGAGTGGGAAAAGGCGGCACACGGATGACGAGGATGCAGTGGCTGGGGGCAGGACGAGGTCGGGGCTGCCGCTGTTGATATTAATGTAGCCCTGTCCGAGTGGCAAATGAATGCCATCAATCAAGAGGAGAGCGCGAGCGTGCTCCGAGGACAAATACAAATACAAATACACAGGCTCAGAAAACAAACACAAGTTCAAGGGATATGAGTGCGCAGAGTGCGCATGCGCGGAACGCTAGGGTTTTTGAAGAAAAGGTCTGCTAAATCAAACAAAACATGCCAGGAAACACTCGGAGAAATAAAGAATATTTAAATAAATCTATAGAGAATTATAACAACATTATTGCAGAAGTAGAAACTAATAAAGAAATGCCTTTGGAGTACAAGAAACCTCCTAAAAGCAGTGTAATTTAATAATATTTTAGTCAGCTGGACTAACTACAAAAATGATCCTGTAAAATATAGTCTTAAAGAAAGAGTTTATTTTATTTTCTGTTTACGTTTCACAGCTTTTATTTTCCCAGTGACCAGGACAAGAGCCACAGGGCCAAGGGCGCGACTTTGACTTCTTCGCCTGCACTTGACAAATGTGAGAGTGCGAAGAGTCCCTGCTCGGCGCCATTAATTGTTTCAAAAGCTTGGGAACGGGAAGGGAACGGGAAGGGCTCACACAAGGGGCAGCGCAGCGATTATCGAACGCCATATTGTCAGAGCTGTCCTTCTCGCTCGCGCGTATTAGATGATGTCTTAATTACCCCGTCGGGCCATACAGCGGGGCGTTAAAGATTAAATTTATGATTTCTATGCAATTTATTACATGGAAAATAACATTTATATAGAGCTCATTGCACAAGGCCCGCAGATTGGAGGCCTGATCGCGCTGACAAGGCTGCGCCACGCCCCTGCCTCGGCTGAGCTTTTGATGACGCTGCCCGCCAAGTTGACTTGAGTTGATTTCGCTCTTGTGTTCGTTCGGCTTCCATTCTGCGATCTAGCCATGTGGGCCGCTCCCCCGATCCCCCAGAGATATGTATGCCCGAGATCTGGTCTGCCCACCCGAGCCGAGTTCGATCCCACCGGCGATAAGCTCTGGTCGGGCGTCAGTTTTCCTTCTCGCAAAACGGCTTCCTGCTCTGGAGACCCAGGCGGCCCAGGCACTGATTTAATTTTGGGCTCCTTGCGGTCTGGCTGCGGCCGGGTCAACTCGACGGTTCAGCCAATGTCCCAAATTTGTTTTTGGGTCCGTTGTTGCAGGCTGTGCTGGCAATTCGTTAACTGATCCGCCGTTGTCAATATATTTTATGTTGTCTTCGATTAGTTAGCGGCGGCTATTGAAATGGAAGTACATGGGTTTCTTCAGAAATGTGGCCATAAATTGAGAGTAGGAAAAGGAAAACCTAATTATATTTCCTTTAAGATTAATTGATTGGTTTTAAATAATTATCAAAATTTAGAAAAAATTGTATTGAAGAGAAATTTCATGCGAAGAGTCTAGATAATATCTCTTTAGTTTTTATATGTTTACATTAATTTTAAACGGTTTTATCTCTATACCAGATTATTTAAACATTTTTAAGAGCATTTAAGCTTCGTTTAGATCACTTACAGCCTTTGATTTAACCTTTTTTATTGGATTTATCGTCTTTTGTGCATCTTGCTACTCTCGTTTTTCGTGCCCAACAACATGACAGTAAAAACAATAACCATGAAAATAAACAACAAAAAGACAAAAAACCCAATAACGAAACCAATAAAAAAAAATTCGAAGCACAAAAAAAATGGAATCATAAAGCATTTTGACATTGTTACAAGTCAGCGGGAGATATTTCACTTTTAACCTTTCGCTTGACTTTTCCGCAAGCCAGGCGAAAAACAATGACACCACCGCTAGAGGGAAACTTATGGAGATTTATCGTGTAATTTTAGGTATTTAAAAGAGTCTTTAATTATATTATATATTACAAATTCACTAGATAATACTTAAGATGTGCTAAGATGTGGTCAAAATATTGATAAACTGACTTCCCAATGGATAATAAAATTTGGAAGGCAACGTAGTAGCTTTGCCTGAAGGAAAAAATGCTCACTTAAAGTTCTTATAGCCTTGATATTAAGCTGAATTAGGAAATAGTTAAATGGTTCAAACATTCTTAGAGGTGTAAACAATTTTTAAAGATAATAAAAATTCAATTAAAATTAAAAATTTAATTATTAATTAATAAAATATATGAAAAATGCTGTAACTTTCTTAGGTTAAGCCAGACTTTGATGTTGAAAGAGTCAACTTGAGACTCTATTAATAGACTTAATTACTTACCTAATAGTTCAAATATTATTAATTATATTAATAGCCTCTAATGTGCTCCCTCATTCCAATGGCAGTGCGGAATCTGCAACTGCAACTGCATTTCCCCTTCGAATCTGTGCGTGAGCCGTGGGCAGTCTGCTGCATCTGCTGCTGCTGCTGCTGGGTACAGCGCGGAACATCCATGCAAGTCCAAGTGGAAGTGGAAGTGCATATCCCTGTGATTTATAGAGAACCTGTGCGGCTGTAGCATGTGAAAAATGAATGCGAGATTTATAACATCAGCCTAATTGAATGTTTGATCCTGGGCATAAATAACCAAATTAATGAAAATGATTTTTAATAAATTTCTCAATTGCATGCCGGCCGCCGGACCCCCGATGCCAGTTCTGCTGGGCAGAGGACTCCGGCTAGACACGCTGTGCACTCAGCGATGTCCTGCTGGGCATGAGTAATGTTCCTCTATTAGCCGCTGCATCACTCCGGCTAATGGAGGAGGAGCAGGCCATGGTTAGTGCGTCCCTCCACTGGTGGTGGCACTCGGAACAGCAGCTGCCTTCGGTGTGTCATTCACCCGCTTAATTATGAAGAAATGCATCACTTTTTGCGATAATTAATGGCGCCATTCGCTGGCCAACAGAATTTTCGTTGGTTTTAGCTCAATTCGCGGATAATTGGGGCGGCAACATTGTCGCAATGTCCAAGCCCACAGCCACAAGCCACATCTCCAACCAGGACCATGTCGGAGCATGTACCATGTTCCCATTTCCCTTGCGCTTTTGATTTCCCGCGAATCTGATCGCCTGATCGCTCCGCATTGGCATTGGCATTGGCATTGCGGCGCATATTTTGCGGCATGCCCCGCTTGACAACTTCAATTAACGATTGCCGAGTGCGTGTAATTAGCGCATTTCTGTCCCCAAATCTTCCCCATTAGCCCCCTTTTGGGCCCCGTGCTCCCGGGACACAGACCGTTTACCGAAAATGAAACGAAATACACGATTTTTGCGGTTTTGGCATACTTTGCCTTGGATATACTTGTATGTATGTACCAAAAACTCCTCCCCCTTTGAACAGAACAAAGAAAAAATATCAAAAAAAGAAGCAACGCATTTTGGGCAGTCGGTAGTATCGAGATATCAATCGATAATGAGGAAATGGAAGCCGTTCCTCATCGCCATCACTCGAGCATGAGTTATGTGCAGGCATGTGTCCGATGGGTGCTTCCCCCGCGACAGGAAAACAACCATAAGTGTCACTGCCTAGGCCCGGATCTCTGACTGGAATATCTAATGCCCTAATGGGGCATATATCGACTTCATCTGGGGGAGTATATAGTTCTTATTGGGTATATCTGGTGGAGGAAAGAGATAATTTTATAATAATATTTACTTAAAATTAAGAAGGTATTAAAAGTTATGTAATAGCCTTAATTACTTATTAAATCTAGAAATAAACAAGAAACTGATTTCGTTATATACTTTCCTCATAGAAGACCTTAGATTTTACTATAAATGTGGTTTCCTTAGTGGAAAGTCTAAGAAATATTGGCGTTTTAATGGGAACAAGACGCTCATACATTGAAGCTGTCTTTTATATTTATATTTTCTGTAGTTATAGGTGTTAAAAACAAGAATCCCTTCATGATATCCATATAATTTTATTCTTAAACTTAGAATATCTTATCCCAGGTAATCCCTTAGTCGAGTTAATCTCACTTCACCTGTCCAACATTCCCACTTGTTGTTCATTCAACCCACTGACAGCTAATGAAAGGTTGACTTGTTGACTTTTAAAATTTTTGAACAGAAACAAGCATAAATCAACGGCTGGCAAAACTATTCAGAATATGCAGAGCAGCAACTGCGGCACCTGGCACAAGCCCATGCCCAGGCCCAATGCCCAATGCCCATTCAAATTCAATTCCCGAGGCTCTCTACCACCTGTGATAGCCGAAAACGGCATTTGAAATGCATCCCGCAATGCCCAGAATAAGACATGACGACAATTTGTCTGCGATAATCCCAATGGTGCGGGGACACTAATGACACACCACCCGGATTTATAGTTCCGGCCGCGGGCTGGTAGTAGGGATGGAAATCTCCCATCGGGGGGAACCGGAAAGTAAGAGTGTGGCAGATAGCCCGCCGGATCTGGCCTAATGGCACTCTCTCTCTCTCTTCCTCTCTGCCGAAGAGCCACCTAAAGCTGACAACAATAGCTTCGCACTTGGAGGATTTGGGGGTTTTTGGGTTCGGCGGAGGCTTTGGGTATGGCCTGACTTCGGTTTTGGAGGCGGGGCGATCTTGGCTGGTTGGCTTGGGGCAATCAAAAGCACGTCACGATTGCGAGGATGAAATTGAAGCCGCCTCTGTTTGTAAGCTTCCTCCTACCCCGCCTCTTGACACTCTGTACACGGGAAAAGATTCTGGAATCATGGGATTATGAACGAATATAATATTTAAATATTTAAGCCTTAAAAGTATACCTTTTACTGTATTTTTAATAAATATTTAGGACACTTTTTGGTACATTAAATGCTTTAAAAGTGATTTAGTGATTTTAATTAAATGATCGTAGTTATTAAATCAAACAATACAAGTGGAAATATTTTCTTTAAAAAGGTAAACTAAATCTTAAGCTATGGGAGAACGTTTTATTGTTAGATTTAAGTTAATAATATTTAAAGATACTTTACAAAGAGTCTGCCCAAAAGTAGATCAGTTCGAATATATATTTAAAATGAGGCTCAAACATTTTATATTATATAATAGATATTTTATAGAATTAAACAAGATTCATAGCTCTTATAGGGCTATTGTTTTTATCTCTGTGCACCGAGCATTGTCTTTTATCTCGACCTGGCTCTTCACTCAGATAAACTGTTGCCAAATCTCGAACTTGGTCAGCGGGTAGCGCTCACTCGGTGCTCGCGACAGCATCATGCGAATTTAATTGAATAAAGTTTTGTAAGAGTTTTGTAATTGCCCCGGCAGATTAACGAAGCGAATACAGATAGGTAGTATTCCCCGCCGATATCAGGGGGCTCCGTGCCCGGTTTCGTGTCTGGCCAGGAGCCATAATTGAGATGCTTTTGAGCCGATAATAAATTATGAAGGCAGAAAATGAAACGAAACGAAACGAAAGCAAAGCCACAGCCACTGCCGCAAAGTAAAATGTCGAACGCGGCGAGGTGACTGGACCCTATAGTATATAGTATCGTGTGGGCAGGCAAAGTCGGGGCGGGGCAGGGACGATTAGGCCAGGGATTAGGCCAAGTCTGCAGGCCATAAATTATACATTGTAGCCCAGAGCTAACGGGACTGTTAGACAGCAAAAAAAAAAAGGGAAATCGAAAGTGCAGTGAACCCTATTCTCGCCTAATCCTTGTCTGAAGCAGCAGAGTGGCAGGTTCTCAGAGGCGTAGTTCCTTTAGCGGCAATTGAATATTTAAGCCGGAATGCCAAACTTGAAGCCAAACAGAACAGAAACCCATATGCATATAGACAAAGCGAGCCATTAATCACGGAATCAGCCCTGAATGTAAATTAACTCCATTGATTTATTTGCTCCGAATGAGATGTTAAAAATGTCCCAAGGGATTTGCATTCGCTTAAGGCTTAAATCTATTTTAGTTACTTACGGAATATTTTTATAAATATATTCTAGCCTTTGCTAACTTCTTATCACAAGAACTATGATTATTTCCTATACTAAAATATTTAAATTATACTACTTCCCCTTCATCTTTCCAGATTTAAGCGTTTTTTTATATCCAAAACTTGCGAAATAATACATATTTGGCTTTATTTCTTTCTTCTTCCTAACAATTTATAATAAAATCTTTAAAATCCCATTTCTTCACTTAAATTACTTTAATTTCCGGCCATCAATTTAATTTGATTTACATAATTTCCTCTATAACATTCCATTGACAGACTCCGCCAGCTTTTATATATTTTTGGCCGATTTCGCAATTGAAAGCGTTTTTGTTTGGGGAAAAAGTAATTGAGAACTGTCATGCAATCTGATATGATTGCAAATGCGAAGTGCACATAAATTCGTTGCGACTGTCCTCTGTTTCGGTTTCGGTTTCGGTTTCAGTTTCAGTTTCTTGGCTTGGACTCTCCGGATCGAGACTCGGCATTTGAGTGTTTTTGAGTCTGGGCTGGCATTTAGTAGACAATTAGCTGCATTGCGTGTCCAGCTCTCGGCGTGTTTGTTGGGACAGCTCCTACAAAACCCAAGACTCGTGAGTAAGCCATGTCCTAATGGTCAGTTGCTGCAGGGCAGCAGCAGTGGTTGTTAGGGCCAGCTCCCAGCAAACATTGGGCCAACTTCCTGGTTTTGGGATACAGAAAAATATAGGCTTAAGCTTTTCTATCTTAAGTTGGTTTCATTAAATTTTGGTTGGTTTTTGTGGAGATTTTCTAGAAAGTGTTAGTTTTTTTAATGTCCTTTTCGGCTCCTTCAGCTAGCTAGAATTTTGGACAACTTTCCTTAGGCAACTTTAAAGCTCAGCTCTCGCATAAACAGCCGCGTGACTCATAAAACCGCGTTTAAGAAGATCGAAGAGGCTGGGCAAGGGGAAAGGTGGCTGCAAAAAGAGGGCAGGGGCGGTGGAAAAGGGGAGCACAACAAAAGAGAACATCGATTTGTGGCAGCGCCTGCGCAAAGCGTGAAATTTATGCGACCCACACGCAGCGCCACTCACGACCGCTGCTGAGCTGCGCTGCTCTGCGCTGCTAACGTTCACCAATCCGAAGACTGAAGACTGAATCTTCAAGACCAAAGACCCAATACTGAATACTGAACACTGAAGACCGGAGACCCAAGACTGGCTAAGACTGAAGACCCCCAGACCTAGATGGAGATGCCGGCGGTGAAGGAGAAGATGCTGCAAAGACGAAGCTGTTGAGGAGCAGCCGGCGAATTTCATTTCTCGCAATAAATCCATGACTGATTTATGTACTGCACAATCGTTACAAATCACAAACGTTTACGTTTACTGAATGAACGTCCGTCTGCAACTGGGACTCTGTGTGCACTAAGAAAAAATATTTAAACTGTTTAAAATTGTTAATAGGTATAAGTAAAGTATATATAAACAGCTGATTTATCTAATTTCTTTAATTAACCATCAAATATTACAAAAACCCATATTTAATAAAGTTATCAAGCTTGAAGCTATCTTAATTTCAAGCAATTTCAAGCTTGAAACTATCTCAATTTCAAGTTGAAAAATAAGATATACATATATCATTATTATTATTAGAAAGTCTCCACAGTTATCCAGATCTTTTTCTGTTTTCTCCTGGAAGACAGTCTGTCTATGACTTTATATTTTCAACAGTTTCACTCACTTTTCTTCCCGTGCACCTGTGTGTCAGTGCATCTGCCTGATGGAAGGGGGTTTTAGGTGGGTAAAAAGTAACAGTGGCTCCACTCACGTGCTGGCCTTCAGCTTCAATCAGCACAACATCACTCGCCGTGCAGTTGGAATTGCATTTGAATTAATTAAAACTCTCAAAGCAGACACGACTCGGCGAGAGCTCGACGAGAATTTGTCAAATAAAAGAGGCGCAGACTCCCCATACGTACATACTATATATGTAGCCTACACATGTACCCTTTATCGATTCCAGAACAATTGAAAGTTCAACAGAGAGCCAAGTGACGTGAACAAAATCGATCATTGAAAACAGAGACACTGGTTCAAAATAACAAAAGGCACAGGAGTGCAAAGGCAACGGATAGGGAGATTTACATACTCAACACTCAAGGAGTCAGGGAAGTGACCGAGGATCGCCTTAGTCAGTGATGGCAACATTTGCCAGTCAAATATTGTATTTTTTTTACTTTTAAAGAAGAGTATTTTGTAACTAAGCTAAATTTATAATAATACATTAAGAAGTGAAAGTCTAGACAAGACTTCTAAGCATAGAATAGCCAGACAGCAGTGCCTACAGATCTCTTAATATTTGTTTAAAAGTCTGAATAATATAAGATATTGTGTATATAAAAGAATTATTTGTAAATGAATTTTGTGTAAATTATGTGGCGTTACGTATCTTATTATTCATATTGTCTTTGAGACTTCCTTTAAAAACAGTTTTTCAATCAATAAATATGTGACAGGGAAATAAAATTATATTCTCTTTACTAATTTCAATATATGTTTATAAATTCCCAAAATTATTTATAAAAAAAAGCTAAATTGGCAACTTTGATCTCCTGGCAGCAGGCGAGGTTGTTATTGTTGTTTCACCTCGGCCGACCACTTAAGTTGACGTCGCGACGCGACTTTCCGACTTCTCGACTTCCCGATGCGCTGCTTGATTCTCTGCCCAGAGGCGCATGCCTGGCTCCTGCACAAAGGAGAACGGGGAAGAGATGGCGGAAGGATCGGCACCGAGTCGGGGCAAAAAGTATGACTAAATGCATGCAAGTTATTTAAATGAGACATTTTCAGAGTCCATGGCCAGGCGGCGGCATGTGAACAGCTTCGGATCTGGCCATGGCTTTTTGGCTGACACTTGATGCACTCACCGAGGGGTAGTCAGTCTTTGAGCCTAGCTTTAGTCTGTAATTTTTGAAAAATATATTTCCAAAATGCAATTAAAAGTAGTGGAGTCTAAAAAAGGGATTTCCATAAAGAAACCTAAAGAAATAAATTAAATAATGTTCCCTTGGTTTGTCCCTTTTGTAGATTTCTGATTTCTTTTACATTTTTTTTATGAAAAAATAAATCTTAAAATTGATTGTTTCCTGCTGCTATACATATACTCATATTTATAAATATATATAAACCCCAATATAAATTAAAAGAATTATAATAGTTTTCTGAATAGAATAAAACCATAAGAATAGTGTATTTTATTCCTCCTAAAAGTATGAATTTTAATTCTTTATTTATTTATATATTCATTATTTTTGATTATTGTATTGTTCCTAGAGTATTTCCCCTGCGGCTAAGTCCGAATTTATTTATACATTTACTCTACGCATTATCTTGCAGCTGGGGCCAAGAGCACTGCAATGCGAACTATTTATGTACGTTTTGCTCTGGCGGCTGTCACTTTTGGGTGGCAGCTTCCACAGTCCCAGTTCCAGTCTCAGTCTCAGTCTCAGTTCCAAGTCACTGGAGGAGCCGAGGATGGAGCGGGGCTTGAAAAGGCCGTGCTAATTGTGTCGCTAGTGTCAGATTTATGTGGCCCGATCAATGGGTAATATATGCCAGCGCGATCGGAACCCCCAGATGGAGTTGGGCGACTATCCGGAGAGTCGGAGAGTCGGGTATCAAATTATAATTCAATTTACGAATGGACCACCTTGGTGGCCCGGCCGCTAAACACATTCCTGGCCAGTTGTCGGCCGGCCAGAGATTGGCTCATAAATTGTCCAAATTAATTCATAGTGGCACCAATGGCGACACCTACTCGTTGTCACCGTTACACCTCGCCCATCTTCGATCTCCGATCCCCTGGACCCAATCCGAGGCAACTCCAACTGGAAATGGAAATGGGCAATCGGCATGGGAGAATGGGAGAATGTTTGGTTCGTTAGTCATAAATTTATAGGCTTTATTGAAACATCAATTTGGACACCATCGCGGACGACACCCGACCAGTTCAAAGTCACCCGATCCAATTGTGTTCCCCGGGAGGAGATACTACACATATATAGGTATATATCTGGGAGATCGGGGGAAGACGAGGTGCGCCGCCGTCGTCAAGGTGGTCCATTGGTGCGACCAACAGCAGAGCTTCCTCCTCATTTTCGGCCGGGGCTCTTGTCTTGTCTTTATTATTTTCATTTTCTACCGCCTAGAACAGGTTTCAGACTCTTCGCCGGATCGTCGGATCGCCGGCTTTTGGCGGATTCCGATTCCAACCAATCGCTCGCCGCTTGCGCTGTTAATTTCCAACAATTTTACAGCTAGTTATGCAAATGCCGGGCTGTTTCTTTTTTTTCTCATATTTCTCTTCTCTTTTTTTCGGTTGGAAAGTCGCTAGCTCGAGGCGGGCATTATGCCGATTCGGCTGGATGATCTCATGGCGGCTCACCGGGCTGGGCACCACCACCGCCGAGGAGGCGGGACAATAGGAGCGTTCAGAGTTGCCGAACTGCGATTTATGCGCGTCGATATCTGAAAGTATAGCCTTGCCGATCTGGCAATATTAATATTCTGAAATATGCAAGACTACACGGCCAACAAAAATAGGTAAATTACGAGATCTGGCATGAGGATTAGGAGTTAGGTCACAGAACTATTCAGTCTTCAGTTGCTAAGAAATCATTGCCTACTTTTTTAGAGTTTTCTAGTTTATTTAATGTGTTTTTAAAGTAAAAAATAAATGATATATTTATTTATAAATTCTTAGATTTTTTTCTTTTTTTAAAGTAAAAAAATAAATGATATATTTTTAAATAAGGCATGAAAATTCTTTGATTTTTAATATAACTACCGAAACAAATAAAGAAGCAAACTTTGCGAATCTAGAAATATTATATCTATGACTAAGATCAATATAGTATTTAACACTACAACTGTCTGGAATAAGCCTTAAAATTACAACTTGCCGGCATTGGTACCTTGGAAGCCTTCTGGGTCAGCAGAGCAGAGAACTTGAAAATTTAAAAAATCCCTTCATACGGATTTTAATCAGTCTTTGCAATCGTTTAAATAGCTTATTGGTTAAATTTATGTGAGAAATTGTTAATTTTATTACATTTTTTCATACAAAAAATATTATATTACATTATTTTATAGCACTGAAAATCCCATTGACTTTATGGAGCTTAATTACCATTAAGTCCTTTAAGACAAAGAGTGCACCTTAACATTTTCCATTTTTCATTACCTTACATTTCTTAAACTTATACACAAAAATTCTTTCTTAATCTAATAAAAATATTTTCAATTCCTCCTTAATAACTAACTTTTAAAAGTTTTTTAAATAAAAAAAAAAAAACTTATTTTAAGTTCCTCTACAATCCTCGGGTGTATGATATTTTTAAAGCAGTGCACTGCTTAATTTTTTACTTGCCAGTCGCGACACCAACCTATGTAGAGACGTGTAACGGTCGGTTTGGCTTACAAGAAATATTTTTGTTCTCCGTACATTTCGTTTTGAGAAGATATAGGTCTTGTTTTAAAATTAGATTTTCACTTTTTAAAATCCTTAAAAGCTTTACCTAGTTTTACGAACTAATCATCTAATTAAACAACTCAGAGTGAATGTCAAAGTTGTGCTAAATAAAAATGCATCCCTTCCCCAGATTAAGCTGATAAAGATCTCCAAAGCCTAGCCTAATGTCTTTCCGATTTTAGTCGTGCATTAGAACAGTAGCAATTTCTCTTAACTTTATTGTTATATGTACATCAAAACGAGAAATCAATCATCTTATTTAAAAGCCACTAAGCCCACAGCTTTAAAAAAAATCAACTCCTGAGCAACATGGCCTTTATCAAGCAACCAGAATGGGTGAGTTTTGAAGCTTAAGAGTCTTTGTGTTCTTTTAAAATGCACTCACAAGCCTGCACTAATTTTGTCTTTGTTTTGCATTTGATTTGATTATCAAGAATCATGATTCATGACTCCCTGACAGAATATTTTGCGCTCGTTTACATTTGTTTCGCTGACATTAAATAACTGAGTTAATGTTATCGCATATTTGTACATATTTATAAAGCAAAAAAAGCAAATGAGCATCTGAAGAACAATCTAATATATATAAAAAAAAATCTTAACTAGCTAAATAATTTTAAAATGTATTGAGTAAACGGACTACCTTTATCGCTCATGGCTAATTCACTATTCTATAAGTATTTTTTCTGAAAACCCATAATATACATTTGTTTTCAAATAAGGAAGTGTACTCCCAAACAGAAAAGTAAGTTCATTTTTGAGTCAGTACCCCAAGCACTCCATTAAGTACTTTTAGATTTATAATTATTCAAAATATTTGAATAAAGTAAAAAATGACAAATTTAATGCCTAACTCTAATACACGAATAAATTCATATATTTCTGGCAATGAGTTTATATTTATATGCACTTATATAGAAATAATGCACAATTTAAAAAAAGTTTCTTCCTTTCTTTGAATAAAAAACTTTGGAAACTTCCCATTTTGAATTTTCCATTAACAAAGGCTACAAAATGATAATCGGGGGTGCCACAGAAATCGCTTCCGCTAAATTTCACTTCAATTTCATTTCGCGGTGCCACAGCCAATCCGCGGAAGTATTTTGCGCTGAATGAATCAGCGCTAAATCCGCTAAAGTGTAGTGCTGCCAACTCGTTTGATTCTGTTTTTCGAAGTCTGGGTCAGCGATGCCAACTTTATAATTTTACGCGCCAAAAATTGAAATTTTTATTTTGTTTTTATTAGTTGTTTAAATTAATTAGCTATACATAAATAAATTTAAATATTTAAATTAAATTTTAAATTAATAAAACCCGTTGCTCTGCAATGATAAAATATAAAATAATGTTAAACGAATATTAGGGAAATTTGAATTTGAGAGGGTTGCCACCCTCAGCAGCCAAGATCGAAAAGGTTTGCTAACATGCTAAAAAAATTGAATCACTCGAAGTGCTGTGGCACCGCGGAAATATTTGCGCGGAAATGGTTTCCGCGGAAAGCAAAATCCCTAGTGATTTCTGTGGCACCCCTGAATAAAACATTTATCCTGTGAGCGAATCAGTACATTACAGCGCTAGCAGGACTTACAGCCGTCTAACAGAGTCCCCTGTGCGCAGTCCTGCGGAGGAGGTGAGGGAGGCGTCGGATGGCTTGGGGGGATGGTCCCACAGGACTCCTGCTATAAACAGACGAAACTCAACAGGTTTAAGCTCAGTTGGCTCTGTGAGGTCCTGGCATTCAATCGCGAAAAGCGGCGGCAACGACCCCTAGTAATACGCAGGAGGCGGCCCACGCACGGTGCAAATTCCGAGTACTTGTCGCTAATAGATAATTGAATTTTTTGCCATTGTTGTGTGGGAATTTAATGCGAATGGCGGCGTGTGCAATAAAAATTAAAGAAACTTTTTATGTGCGTGCTGTGCGATTGATTGGAAATGCGTTGCCATCCTATTCAGTCGATAAACCCAGCTGTAGCTGTAAAGCTGGGCACGATTTTTAAAAAAATTGTTCCAGTTTCCTGGAACTTTTTTTTTTTCGGGACGATTCCCATTTGTCCAGCCAATTAAAAGTTTAATCAATAAATGTGCTCTTGATAAGTGTGAAAAGTAAACCGACGAGCGGAATGACAAAGGGTGAAGGATATGTGTCCACACGGATACGCCGAGTCCGGACACACAGGGAACGGAACGGAGACAGTGGAGGGAACCATCGCGTAAATTGTTTACTCTGGCGTTACACTGCGCGAAAGGCGGACTCTCCGCTGTGGGGAGCAATCAAATGCGCTTTCAATTAAACTCAAAGTCCCAACCCCTTTTGCGAAATTCCCGCCCAGTCAGGCTTTGTGTCCTGTGTCCTGTATCCTGTCAGCAAACGCTCCGTTGCCTGGCTGCTCATCCATCAAATTCGTTGTCCTGTCGCTTCGATGGGGCACAGGGGGTGTTGGGGGTGAATGTGGCGACGCCGGAGGGGGTTGTTTGGGCAGGGGGCGTGGTCCGCACACACACAAACATTCACACACATGTGCTTATGTGCCATTCTTTGCAATTATTCTACGCGCCCTCCTCATTACGACCCCATTGAAACTCAACAAGTGTCGCCCGAGTGAAACTATCAGATACAAATTGAACACGCAACAATTATGTACAGTCCTCATTCGCAATGACATTTGCACTTACGGCCATTGCACTGAGAGAACAGTCTCTGTGATGACAGATGGTTTAAAGATTTTACTTCATTTCATAAAGAAATTTATTAAATACTTGAGTATTTTTATAAATGAGTTGTGTCATTTCTTTCATTTAATAAATAATATATTATTTAATAGATTTAATTTTAAAATTGTAATATATGATAATAATTTGATAAAGACTTTAAATTCTGATCTTCCTTATAAAACCTTAGCATTATTATTAACTTAAATAATAACCAAATCCCTTTATTCCAAAATAAACTTCCTGTAGACCTCGACTAATATTCCCTATAAAACCATATAACTACTGCCGCAAAGCAACATTTTCTCTCTGTGCAACAATCGTGTTTATGAGGCGCTGACACTCTATATGCTCGCCTGAACAATCAGCAATATGCTAAATGGAAAAGCGCACAAGCCCGGAGAGAACCCTGACCCTTGCCCAGCGGGCGGCAGTGGGGGCTCAAGCTTGAATTTGAATTTGAGCGGGACAGGAGGCGGCAGTGGGAGTGGCAGCAACAGGACGACAGCCTCTGCCTGCGTTAAGATCGACATTAGCACTTGTCAAGCGAGCGCGGGAAGAACGGCTCCCGACGAGCTGGCGAACCCATCGGGCGGAGGCGGAGGCGGCAGCCTGCTGATGGTGCCCACGCATCACAATCTGCAGCTCGATAAAATTTCCGTGCGCTCGATTAGTTCCGAGGATATATCCAGTGCCGGCGGTGGCAAGTGCTGCAGTGCCGCCGCCCGGAATCCGGCCATAAAAACGGGACGACGCCTGCAGCTGATGCAGGTGAGTATCTTCACTCTTCTTTCTGTACACTGTACAGGTGCGAAAGAACCACACACTTATCTGGAGCAGCATAAATTAGCGGCAGCACATGCATCTTAATTAGCCCGACCGGTCAGAGTCACGTGCCCCCGACAGATAGCCACAGAGAATGTGTCTAATGAATGTCGCGATTAGCGAGCCACGATAAAGACTAATCACGCCTCCTTTGCCTTTGGTTCTGGCCATCGCAATCAGGCCCAGATAATGCCCAGATGGGACTAGGTGTCCTCCATTGAGGCACATATTGATGGCAAATGAAAATATATGGCACAGTGAGTCGAGGTATATAGATATAGGAGAGGCAAATAATTAATTATGCAGAAATATACTTTAATAAATTCCCACAAAGTATAAAAATAATATCAGAACAAGGATAAAATATTGCATTTTTTTTATAGGGTCATCTTATTTATAAGAAAATTATGACAAAGTTGGAAATATTATTAGTGATTTACGTTTAGAATATTGGAATTATTTCCGTCCCTCCATCTTTCGAAGTTCCAGTAAACTTTAAAGAAATTTTAAGACTAACTTATAACAAATAGATTTATATTTATATATTTGAAAGGCTTAAAATAATATTACCCTTAAGCTAAAACCGTAAATAATATATAACAATAATAATCAATAATAATAATTCAAGCCCACTGTGAGCAAGAGTTTGCACTCATTGACATGCGAATCCATTTCCAGATGATAATTCTACCATTTATACCAATATTGGCATTGATTGTGCAAACATCGGTGACCCTGCAAGAGATCCTGGAGTACCGTTCCGCCGTGGCCGACATTGAGACACAGGTGAGCAAGAGATGGAGGTAAATTTCTGTTGAAAAGAAACAAACAAAGCAAAAGGATACCCGACCGAGACAGGACAGCGTGTCCGTTTTGAAGCGTAATTAATATTTATTGCTGAAATTCAATCAAACGCCAAGTAGATGCCGGGGCAGGGATACACGCTGCCTGGTCAGTGTTCACTTGACCAGCGAGCGAAGGCGGGCTTATTGGAGCTCCCTGCAAATATTTGTTTGCTCAGGTAAGTGCCCCGAGAAGGGTTCCGGAGCACGGGCAGCACTCAAGCGTGTCCTTCTGCCTCAAACCCCCCCGTAATGCAAATGCGTAGTCTTCGCTGGAAAATATGAGAGAAGAAGAGAGAATGGAAAATATTGTACGTACTTATATGAGCCACAGGGAGGCGTGGAGTAGGAGGTCAAAGTGAATTGATAAGGACGCCATGCGAAATATGCAGCGACAGTCTCGAGTGCAGGATGAGATGGGGAAAGTTGCGAGTGAAAGGAGAAGGGACGGGAGGATGTCTCTGAACAGGGTCACGTAGTTGGGATGCGAATCGCACTATCAGGACAAACAAATCAAGGAGGGCATAAAGAATGCTTCGATATAAGTCTTTTCCTTGCTCAGTATGCTCAGAATAAGGAGCTGGTATTTGACTTCTCTCGCCAGAATTGGTTTGTAGCACAAAAAGAATTCATAAAGATCAATACGAATCTAAGTTCAGGCATTTAAATGTTTACAAACTAAGTATAATAAATGAAGTTCCCATATATTGCCTATTTCTATAGGAAAAACTATATAAAACCCTAAACAAATTAAACTAAAAGTAATTGCTTACGATAAGATTAGCAAACTAAAAAACTAAAACAGTTTTCAAGCCTTTCAAGTTTTTATATTATCCGATTGCAAGTTAATAAATTGCGTTATAAGTGTAATGGTATAAAATTCGGCACTTAGACAACAAATTTTAAGTCATTACCTTATCACTAGTCCTTATCAAACAGAATTATTATCTTAAGTTGAGCATTTGCGGCGCTATTGACCTTTTCTATGAAAGCATTAAACATTTATGTCTGCTTAAAAGGCTTTGGATTCTTTCCATAGGAATTTGTTATTTAAACAAACAGCATTAAAATGAAAATTTAAAAATAAATTGTATTTATCATTTAAGTATTATTGAATATTTTATCAGTATAAATATCGCAGTCAAGGTACTATGGTCTCTCTTTTTTCACTTCAATAAACTCAACAATGTAATGTCAGAATAAAATAACTAATTGATATATAAAGAAAGATATATAAAGTTCTGTAGAGAATTCCAAGATTATACATTGTAGGGCTCTTTAGTAAAGTATTTATTAATGAATCAAGGACAGGAATATCTTTACAGATATTATGGAACATTTCTAGTAGAAATTTTCTACTTTAGACACTTCTTCAAGAGGTTTTTATAAATTTCATGTTTAATAAAAAGTTATTGTTTTCTAATGAATTTTATTGAACTAAACCGGCACTATGGCTTCGTAGACGGCACTGGGATTGAGGCACAACTGGGTGGTGAAATGTTGCAGCGGCGTCTGGCAAATGTGAGGCGCCCACTGGGTGCAGTTCTTCACAGTCAGGCGGTGGACATCCATCACAAACTCCCCGGTTTCTATGCTGTAGTTGGCATACAAAGTAAGACAGTCTCCGTTGGCGGGAATAGGCTGACCCTCATTCCAGGGCAAATAGAGGGCCTGCTCCCCGGTGCTCTCCCAGTAATAGTCGATCAGGGTCTTCACTTCGCCCAGCTTATTTCCGGCTGTCCAGAACTCCAGTTGGTAGGGATCCGCAACGGGCAGCCACTCTTGGATAGCCTTCAGCTCCGTCTGGTTCTTGATGCTCAGCAGTCCGGCGTTCAGCGATCGACAGTGGCGATCGGATTCGTACCAGTTCTTCCAACTGTTGTCTGCCAGAAGACACTTGTCCGCCACTCGAGTGAAGTTGGTGGGACACTCGGACACAGTCTCCGTGCTAACAGCCTGATGGAGTTGGCCAAAGGCCAGGCTAAGAAGAGCGAAGCTAACTATCTTGGGCCACAACATTGTGAGTAACTGACCAGCTGTCCGATGGTCGGACCATTTTATACGATCCCTCAGCTGGGGGTTCCTGATACGGGTTCGAGCAAATATCAAGTACTCTCCGCGTGGAAGCTACCTCCCTCGTTATCAGTTTAAAAGCTTATCATGAAGACGGTCTGCTACCAAGGCCTAGAAGATTATTCAGGAGAATCCCCAAGAAGACTCAGCCTTAAAACCTAAAAGTGAATCCCAGGACGCTTGTAAAAGTCATAAAATCAAATGGAATCTTTCGATGGTATAAAAATGATTCATTTCTTTGCTCTTTTTTAACAACGTTTCTATTAATATACTTTTACTTTTTATCTTAATAATTTTACTACATACATTTGTAGCTTGGCATGTTCTTTATAATTCTACTAGCTTAACATGTTCAACTAGGCGTATGCGCAATTTCAAAGACTGTCCGCAGTAGATTTCGACAAATTAAAAGGGAAGCTATAGGTCTTAAATGATATACTATCTATATACTTACTATTTTATATAAGCCTTCTATATATCTTTTCTTTTTATCCTTTCTATTCTTTTAGCTTGGGTTAACTGATCAAACATATTGATTATATTTCCTGGTTTCTTTAAGAGATCATAATAGAGTGACTAACAATTAACTCCAGTTTTATTTTTCAGTTTTCCTACTAAAAATTATTGTGTGATAAACACTATCAATTTCGTCACAATTTGTATTACATTATCTTATCGATCGGAATCATTACCTATTGCAGACGCAATTCCAATTCTTAACTTTGGCGTGTGCAGACAATTGTATTTTTTTACAAACTAGATTATTCCTTATTTCAAACCAATATATATTCCAGACTTTTACAGCAAAGATTTATGACTCAAATATATTTTTTACTTTAATTAAAATTTATTTTTGTCATTCAAAGGCCATAAATGAATGTTCTTTAATCATTTTATTAGCCTAAACTGGTATTTTCGCCTCGTAGACAGCGCTGGGATTAAGGCACAGCTGGGTGGTGAACTGCTGCAGCGGCGCCTGGCAAATGTGGCCCGCCCACTGGGTACAGTTCTTCACGGTCAGGAGGTGCTCGTCCATCACCGTCTGCCCGGTAGACATGCTGACGCTTCCGTACAGCAAAAGGCAGTCGCCGCTGGCGGGAGTGGGCTGACCCTGGTTCCAGGGCAAATAGAGGGCCTGCTCCCCGGTGCTCTGCCAGTAATAGTCGATCAGGGTCTTTGCTTCGCCCAGCTTATTGCCGGCTGTCCAAAACTCCGGGCTGTAGGGAGCCACCACCGGCAGCCACTCCTGGATCGCCTTCAGCTCCGTCTGGTTCTTTATGCTCAGCAGTCCGGCGTTCAGGGAACGACAGTGGCGATCGGACTCAAACCAGTTCTTCCACTTGGTATCCGCCAGAAGACACTTGTCCGCCACTCGGGTGAAGTTGGTGGGACACACGGACACGGTCTCCGTGCTGGCCGCCTGATAGAGTTGGCCAAGGGCCAGACCGAACAGAGCAAAGCAAACTATCTTGGGCAACGACATCGTGAATAACTGACCAGCTGTCCAATAGCTGGACTCTTTTATAGGATAGCACAGCTGGGGGCTCCGATAAGCTTGCTTCCTGATAAGGCTTCGGGTTTGGTTTCGTGTTCGTGGAAGCTACCTCGTCTGCTATCAATTTAACTGCCGTGAGGCGTTTATCAGGAAATCGTGAAGATGACTTGTTGACAAGGCCAAAAGATTGCTAAAGAGAATCCCCAAAAAAACACATCAATAAAGCGCTGAGAGGGGGGAATCCCTAAGCCTGTAAAAATTATAAAACTTTACGAACTGATTCATTAGTTGTCTTTATACTGAACTTTATTATAAATAGTTGTTTAAGAACTACTTTTAACTTTTTAACTTTGTTTGCTCTACAAAATAAACACGTTCAACTGGGCGTATACGCAATTTTCCGCTTGCCTTGAACTCAGATAGCATATCACTTTTGGCTTTTAATTACGATTTTCTTATATAATAATCTACATTGTAATCACTTAAGATTGCTTTGGTGAAATTGTAATTTGTGTGTTTATATTTTGCGCTGCGTAGTTTAATGAACTTTACTCATCACTTTATTATCTTCAGACCAAACTAGTTAAAACTATCAATATTTTGTACACTTTTATATAATTTTTCCCATTCCCTCTAATGATTTTTGGTCACCTTCTTCCTTGCAATCCTCAATGCCCATAAAAAATAATGACATTTTAATTAATTATGTATTTTTGTATACCCCATTTTACTGAATACATAGTGCACCTTCAAGTAAGCCTCATTCACGTCTTCCACCTATTAAAAAAAAGAAATAAAAATAAAACCATTAGGATATAAATAGTCAACTTACATGAAAATTTGGTGAATCATCGGTTTTATGCAAAGTAAGTTTCAGAGGACCTTGAAGAGCGGGATCCCTTATAGACTTCAGATGGTTCTGAACTTCCTTCACAAAATACTCTTCCGCACGGAACTGATATTTAATTGTAAGTTGATCGAGATTTTTACAGGATGTTAAAAGGGATAAAACAGACTTGACTTCATGTAGATCAATTTCTAAGGACAATTCTTCGAGTTCCGTCAGCTGGCCCAGGTTTGTCAGAGTTCTGAAATCTTTTCCAAATCGTAGATGTAATTTTTTTAACGATCCAATTCTCGTTACTTCGTTTAACTCTTCAACACATTCAATCGGTACAGAAAGATGTTTTAATTTCAGGTCTCTTTTACTGGCTAAATCCTGGTAGAATTTGTTGAGCAATCCTTTTGTGCCTGCTATAATAAGTTCTTTGAGATTTTTTATGTTGGCCAGAATACTTTTACCCTCAAAATCAAGCAATTCTAAGGTTAAAGACTCCAAATGCTCAAGTTCAGCCAAATGCAGACATTCTGCCAAACCGATCGGTTCGTAGATAACCACTTTCTTTAGAGTTTGTAAACTAAGGTTAAAGCCAACGTATTCAGGAGAGATAGTTTGATTAACCAAGTTATCCCATTCCAGCAAGGAAAACATATTAATTGAATCCAAGCTCCAGGTATGAGAATTTGTTAAGCTTAACTCCATCTTATGATCAGTATATTTGCCTGATACTTTTAGGGTCCGAAGTCGATATGGTTTTTGTTTAGCGAATGCAGAGAATAAATGTTGGAGAGAGTACGGTGGGTATATAGCTATAGATAGTTCTTCGATATTCGATTTCGCTAGCTCAGTTAAGGCTGCACAATCATCAGCGGCAGGACCATCAAATTGCAATTTCTTTAGGGACTTTATCCTAGAAATCTTTATTAATTCTTCTGACGAAAGATTTTTGGTTCTGACATGTAGGCATTGAAACGATGATGACTCCTTCGTGGCCAGTTGATCGAAGAGCTTGTTCAGGGAGTCAGTATGCCATATGGTTAGCTCCTCGAGTCTACTCAGTTCGGTCAATTTCTCAATGCCATTTGTTTCTGTTAGTGACAGTGTCAAGGATTTAATGGTCTGAACTTCTGCTACTTTAAGGATATCTTCAAAGGGAATCGGACCCAAACTTGAGACATTTACGTCCTCAATCACATTTAATTTTTCTGCGGCAAAGGCTTCAATTAGCTCATTCAGGGATCCTCTGTTAAAGCCACAAACTCTGATCCTGTCAATGCCACCAATCTGGGCAAGAGGTAGCAATAGATTGGCTTCACATCCATTTTTCATTTCAATATTCAGAGCCTTGTCCTTCTTCCAAAATACAATTTCCCAATATGCGCAAGCAACTCTTGCTTCTACCTGGCATGTCCTTATCAGGCCAGAAAGGGTCGGTAAAGGGCGGGCCCCGAACTCATCTTGAACGGAGATATTCAGGTATTGCAGGTTGGTAAGTTCTCTTAAAGGTTCGACGGATTCCCAATCGGTAAATTTGCATACCAGAAATCGAATGGATTTTATTTTGACAAGTTCGACAGCAGCAACATGATTTACTACTCCCGTGTTGCTGTCAAACGATTTCACGGTGGGGAAGTGCTCTGTGCTTATTGATCTGAAGAAATTGGCTATATCACCATAATAGTTGTAAATTCGTATGCTATGCACATTAAACAGCTTTGACAGTAGCAAGAGATCGCATACATTCGATGTGCTGCCCTCATATAGTCTAAGTTCTCTCATTGATCTGCTCAGATAGAAGTTCAGCCCGTTGGTTAAGGTAATGGTGGCAAGAGATTCGTTCTCCTGTCTGCTGCCGTCTTTAGATATGTCAAAAAAATTATACGACGCCTCCAGAAGTATGCCCTTTGACTGGTCATCGAATGAATAGGTCAACTTTTCCATTGAGTGCATTCCGGCAAGTTTTACCATTCCTGTACATGGCAACGTATCGGAGAATCGCAGAGTCAGGGGCTGAGACCGAGGCCTCTTCCATTTTTCTGCTGCCCGAAGCATTGGCAAAAGCCATCCGTTCTGATAGACTCCATGGATGGTCATATCCTCTAGCTTGGGTAGCTTTGCCAGCGGTGCATACTCGGTGGCATCGACATCTAACTTTGGCACGAATTCCAGTTCCTTAAGGTACTGCAATGTGGCACGATATCGGACAGACGTCCATAGATCTCACTGCTCATCACGTGTAGAACAGATAGTTGGGGATTTGACATGCAGACACTCACCAAAGTCTCTGCACTCGCCCGTGCGTCCAAAGTCAGATACGAAAGGTTATTGAGATTGCCCAAGCTTTCCACGGAGTAATCTTAAAAGAAGAAAATAAAATATATATGGTGTTGCCAAGTAGTTTTCTTATAGAAATTATGGATATATTAAGTCATTAGTTGTGCTTTATTGCTTATAGCTTTTGCTGAATAACCTTACCATTTAAAGATATTTGTACTGAGCTCAGGCTTCGTTTGTTTTCCAAAGCACGTTTTATCATTTGAAAATGGTCTAGGAAGTCAGGATCATGCGATGTTCGTGCAAAGATAAGTTTAAGTTGGAAAAGAACATTATTTTCTCTAATAGCTTCAGCGTAGAATTTCCAAAAACCGTCGCTGCCTTTGCCCGACGGCAACTTTTCAAAGTTTATAGTCAAAATTCGGGTCCTGGCAACAATAATGAACTCCAGACTCTGGTACAGATCTTTATAATACTGCTTTAGCACCTCCATTATTTTTTCGTGGGCCAGTGCAAAGCTAACTAAATTGTCATACTTTACTTGATTGGCCTTGCTTTTGAATCTTAACTCGCAATCAGCAATAATATATTTCATTATCTCCACAATGCAGTCGTCACAAAGCTCCAAAAGGCCTCTCATTTTACAATTTGATGACTCAGGTTGCTGCATTGATATCTGATGATAGATCAGTTCAATTTAATTTTTTCTAAATACAAATTAAAAGATATTTGAGCACTTTGAAAGGACTGAACCGTTCTCCCTTATTTCCAGAAGTCAACTAAGAACTATGGTTTATTGGAAATAGTTATAGGCGAGCGTCAAAGACAGAATGCAACTAAACAAAGCACCTCGATAAGTTTTGTAAATGCACAAATTCAACACAATCTTGACCATTCGCATTCTTATCGCATCTTATCTGGAATTAATCTAAAAAAAATAATAATAATGCAATTGAATCATTATTATATGTTCCCTATCAATCCTTTTTATACCCTTTTTAAAGTTCGTATAATTTTAGTTAGAAGTTTGTAATGCAATGTAAATTCTTAGTAATTAATTGGTAAGTACTCCTAAGCTGGGATATGTCATACTCCGAATATTGTAATAGTCAGGGACAAAAACTTAACTCTTAATTTTATTTATTTGTTAGCTCTTTATATCAGTATTTTATTAGTATAAATATAGCAGTCAAGGTACGATGTTCTCTCTTTTTTCGCTTCAATAAACTATTCAGGGAATAAACTCAACAATGTAGTATCAGAATAAAATAACTAATTTATATATTAAGAATAAAGTTCTGCAGAAAATTCCAAGATTATGCATTTTGCTGTTCTTGTAGGGCTCGCTAGTAAAGTATTTATTACTGAATCAAAGTCAGGAATACCTTTACAGATAAGATTCACTAAAGAAAGATTTAATAAAAGTGAACAATTATTCTTTAAACACTTCTTCCATAGGTATTTAGAAATTTTAAATAATGTTGTTATGTTTAAGAAAAAGTTATTGTTCTCTAATGAATTTTATTGAACTAAACCGGCACTATGGCTTCGTAAACAGCACTGGAATTGAGGCACAACTGGGTTGTAAAATGCTGCAGCGGCGTCTGGCAAATGTGAGGCGCCAACTTGGTGCAGTTCTTCACAGTCAGGCGGTGGACATCCATCACAAACGCCCCGGTTTCTATGCTGTAGTTGGCATACAAGGTGAGACAGTCTCCGCTGGCGGGAATAGGCTGACCCTCGTTCCAGGGCAAATAGAGAGCCTGCTCCCCGGTGCTCTGCCAGTAATAGTCGATCAGGGTCTTCACTTCGCCCAGCTTATTGCCAGATGTCCAGAACTCCAGTTTTTTGGGAACCGCCACAGGCAGCCACTCCTGGATAGCCTTCAGCTCCGTCTGGTTCTTGATACTCAGCAGTCCGGCGTTCAAGGACCGGCAGTGGCGATCGGATTCGTACCAGTTCTTCTGGGTGTTGTCTGCCAGAAGACACTTCTCCGCCACTCGAGTGAAGTTGGGGGGACACTCGGACACGGTCTCCGTGCTGGCCGCCTGATAGAGTTGGCCAAGGGCCAGACCGAACAGAGCAAAGCAAACTATCTTGGGCAACGACATCGTGAATAACTGACCAGATGTCCAATAGCTGGACTCTTTTATAGGATAGCACAGCTGGGGGCTCCGATAAGCTTGCTTCCTGATAAGGGTTCGGGTTTGGTTTCGTGTTCGTGGAAGCTACCTCGTCTGCTATCAATTTAACTGCCGTGAGGCGTTAATCAGAAAATCGTGAAGATAGCTTGCTGACAAGGCCAAAAGATTGTTAAAGAGAATCCCCAAGAAAACACAGCAATAAAGCGCTGAGAGGGGGGAATCCCTAAGCCTGTAAAAATTATAAAACTTAACGAACTGATTCATTAGTTGCCTTTATCCCGAACTTTATTATAAGTAGTTGTTTAAGAACTACTCTTAACTTTTTAACTTTGTTTATTATACAAAATAAACACGTTCAACTGGGCGTATACGTAATTTCAAAGGTTGTCACTTTAGGCTTTTAATTACGATTTTCTTATTATTATTATAAGATTTCTTTGGTAAAATTGTAATTTGTGTGTTTATATCTTGTACTGCGTAGTTTAATGAACTTTACTCATGATTTTAGTATCTTTAGACCAAACTAGTTAAATAATCAATATTTTTTACAGTTTTATATACTTTTTTCCCATTTTCTTTGATGATTTTTGGTCACCTTCTTTCTTGCAATTCTCAATGTCCATAAAAAATAATGACATTTTAATTAAATATGTATTCTTGTATACGCCAATTTACTGAATACATAATCCACCTTCAAGAAAGCCTCATCCACGTCTTCCACCTATTAATCAAAAAATAAAAATAAAAACCATTAGGTTATAATTAGTCAACTTACATGAAAATTTGGTATATCATCGGTTTTATGCAAAGTAAGTTTTAGAGGACCTTGAAGAGCCGGATCCCTTATAGACTTCAGATGGTTCTGAACTTCCTTCACAAAATAATCTTCCGCACGGAACTGATATTTAATTGTAAGTTGATCGAGATTTTTACAGGATGTTAAAAGGGATAAAACAAATTTGACTTGAAAAAAAACTTTGCCTAGATCAATGTCTATGGACAACTCTTCGAGTTCTGTCAGTTGGCCCAGGTTTGTCAGAGTTTTGAAATTTTTTCCAAATCGTAGATGTAGTTTTTTTAACGATCCAATTTTCGTTACTTTGTTTAACTCTTCAACACATTCAATCGGTACAGAAAGATGTTTTAATTTCAGGTCTCTTTTACTGGCTAAATCCTGGTAGAATTTGTTGAGCAACCTTTTTGTGTCTTCTATAATAAGTTCTTTAAGGTTTTTTATTTCGGCCAGAATACTTATACCCTCAAAATCAAGCAATGACACGGTTAAGGACTCCAAATTCTCAAGTTCAGCCAAATGTCGACATTCTGTCAAACCGATGGGTGAGCTGATAACCACATTCTTTAGAGTTTGTAAACTAAGGTTACAACCAACGTATTCAAAAGAGATAGTTCGGTTGACCAAGTTATCCCATTCCAGCAAGGAAAATATATTCATTGAATCCAATGTCCAGGTATGAGAATTTGTTAAGCTTAACTCCATCTTATGATCAGTATATTTGCCTGATACGTTTACAGTCCGAAGTCGATTGGGTTTTTGTTTAGCGAATGCAGCGAATAAATGTTGGAGAGAGTAAGGTGGGTGTATAGCTATAGACAGTTCTTCGATATTCGATTTCGCTAGCTCAGTTAAGGCTGCACAATCTTCAGCGGCAGGACCATCAAATTACAATTTCTTTACGGACTTTATCCTAGAAATCTTTATTAATTCTTTTGACGACAGATTTGCAGTTTTAACATTTAGGCATTGAAACGATGGTGACTCCCTTGTGGCCAGTTGATCAAAGAGCTTGTTCAGGGAGTCAGTATGACTTATGGTCAGCTCCTCGAGTCTAGTCAGTTCGGCCAATTTCTCAATGCCATTTGTTTCTGTTAGTGAAAGTTGCAAGGTTTTGATGGTCTGAACTTCTGCCACTTTAAGGATATCTTCAAAGGGAATCCGACCCAAACCTAAGACATTTACTTCCTCAATCACATTTAATTTTTCTGCGGCAAAGGCTTTAATAAGCTTGTTCAGGGATGCTGTATTCAACCCACTCAAGAGACAGACTGTGATCTTGTTAATACCACCAATCTGGGCAAGAGGTATCAATAGATTGGCTTCACAATTATATATATTAATAATCAAAGCCTTGTCCTTCTTCCAAAATACAATGTCCCAAAATGTGCAAGCAACTTTTGCTTCTATTTGGCATATCCTTATCAGGTCAGAAAGGCCAGTTGGTAAAGGGCGGGCCATTAATTCATTAACGAAGATATTCAGATATTGCAGGTTGGTAAGTTCACTTAAAGGTTCGACGGATTCCCAATCGGTAAATGTGCATACCAAATATCGAATGGATTTTATTTTGATCAGCTCGACAGCAGCAATTTTATTTACTACACCCACCTCATTTTCTAACGATTCCAAGGTGGAGAAGTCCTCTGCGCTTATTGATCTGAGGAAATTGGCAATATCACCACATTTCCACCACATTTCTTATGTTATGCACATTAAACAGCTTTGCCAGTAGCAAGAGATCGCTTGCATTAGATATGAGTCCATTATGTAGTTTAAGTTCTCTCATTGATCTGCTCAGTTGGAAGCGCAGCACGTTCGTTAAAGTAATGGTTGCACGATTTTCATACTGCTGCCTGGTGCTGTCTTCAGATATGTCAAAAAAATTATACGACGACCTCATAAGTATGTAATTCCCTTTGTTAGTATATAAATAATAGGTCAACTTTTCCATGCAGTGCATTCCGGCAAGCGTCACCACACCGGAATATGGCAACGTATCGGAGAATGTCAGAGTCAGGGGCTGATACCAAGGCCTCTTCCACTTTTTTGCGGCCCGAAGCATTGGCAAGGGCGAACCGTTCTGATAGACTCTATAGAAGGTCAATTCCTCTAGCTTGGGTAGCTTTGCCAGCGGTGCATACTCGGTGGCATCGACATCTAACTTTGGCACGAAATGCAGTTCCTTAAGGTTACTGCAATGTGGCACGATATCGGACAGACGTCCATAGATCTCACTGCTCATCACGTGTAGCATAGATAGTTGGGGGTTTGACATGCAGACACTCACCAAAGTCTCTGCACTCGCCCTTGCGTCCAAAGTCAGATACGAAAGGTGACTAAGATTGTCCAAGCTTTCCACGGAGTAACCTTAAAGGAAGAAAATAAAATATAAAGGAAAGTGCCAAGTAGTTTTCTTTTACAAATAATGTATATATTAAATCATAAGTTGCGATTTTTTGCTTAAATCTATCTCTTCTATCTGAGTAATTTAAAGATATCTGTAGTGAGCTCAGGCTTCGTTTATTTTCCAAAGCACGTTTTATCATATGAAAATGGTCTAAAAAGTCGGGATCATACGATTTTGGCTTAAATAAGATTTCAAGATGTACAAGAACTTTATTTTCTCTGACAGAATCAGCGTAGGTTTTCCAAAAACCGTCGCTACCTTTGCCCGACGGCAACTCTTCAAAGTTTATGAACAAAGCTGGGGCTCTGGCAATAATAATGAAATTCAGAGTCTGGTACAGATTTTTATAATACTGCTTTAGCACCTCCATTATTTTTTCGTGGGCCAGTGCAAAGCTAACTAAATTGTCATATTTTACTTGATTAGTCTCGCAATCATCAATAATATATTTTATTATCTTCACAATGCAGTCGTCACAAAGATCCAAAAGGCCTCTCATTTTACACTTTGATTGCTGTATATCAGATAGATTTGTCAAATTTCGTTTTTGCTGTATAAAAAAATAAATAGATAACAAGAAATGATAGTTGAGCACTTCGACAGGACTGAACCGTTCTCCCTTATTTCCAGAAGTCAACTAAGAGCTATGTTTTCTTTTGAAATAGCGATAGGGTGCAGCTAATCAAAGCAATATTCACCTTGATAAGATTTGTAAATGCACAAATTCAACACAATCTTGACCATTCGCGTTCTTATCGCATCTTATCTGGAAGTAATCTAAAAAATATAATAATAATGCAATTGAATCATTATTATATGTTCCTTATCAATCCAACCGGCCCATCTTTATACCCGTTTTAAAGGTTTTATAATTTTAGTTAGAAGTTTGCAACGCAATGTAAATTCTTTGTAATTAATTAGTACGTTTTCCTAGGCTTGTATATGTCATACGAACTTTGTAATATTCAAGGACAAAAACTTAAATTGTTTATAATCAGTTAAGTTATTATTATTATACCATAATTTATTTTGCTTCGAAATTCATGTTTCTAGGTAACTATTGCCACAGACTTGGGGAAAGTGGTCACACGTCTGCAGTTGGAACGCTCCGAGGTGGCCTTCTACATATTCACCAACGGCAGCAAGCAGCGGTGAGTCACAGCAGCTATTTAAATAAATATTTCAATCTTAATCGTATTGATCGTGGATCAGGGCTAATCTAACCCAGCGTTTCGCTATCACGGACCATGCTCTGAACAACATGACCACCTGGAGCGAAATCAGTGTTCCCACAGCTCCGGATGAGGACGAGGACGATCGTGAGATGATGCTAAACCGTAATGAGTTCCAAAGCCGACTGAATGAGTTCAGAGATCGAGTGCGTTTCGAGCCCGAGGAGAGTTCCATTACCGAGGTGATGAACTGGTATACGTCCATTAATCGCGGCTTACTTCATCACCTAAACGAGCAGATCAAGGAGACGGACAACAGCGGCGTGTGGCGGTGAGTTCGGGTCTTTTATTTATATTTATATTTATTATTTAAGGATGCATCCCTCTACAGCTACCTGGTGGGCTTCAAGAACCTGCTGAAAAGCATCGAGTGCCAAAATATTGCCACTTCTTTTGGTATCCGGTACTATGGCCGCGGATCTTTGACGGCCGAGAACTTTGTGTCCTATGTGCGCTACGAGTTCATGGCTCGCGAGATGATCAACTCCACGCTGAACTATGCCCCGATGCTGAAGAATATGTACACCAATATCACCAACACCAAGAAGTTCCATCGCACTAAGCAGATGTAAGTATGCAGGCCTAACTTTTATTTGTTTTAATGGAGAACATCTTTCCCAGGAGCACAATTCTGCTAAAGAACAACCCTAATGTTTCGAATGAGCGCAGTGCCATTGAGTACTACGAGCTAATGAACAACTATACGGACGACCTGCGAATACTACAAAAGGCCCTGCGACGCATGATCAAGTGAGAAAAAAGCTGTGTTCTTAAATTCTAAAGGATTCTTTAACACTTCACTTCAATACCTTATCTTTCAGGGAATATGTGGACAAGACCCTAAGGGAGGCGGATCGTAAGGAAGCCATTGGCATTGCCATTCTGGTTGTGGTACTCCTGGTGTCGCCAGTCATCATTGTGCTGGTCAAGAATGCCGCTGCCACGATACAGGTGAGATGCTATCGCAATAAATCCAGAAGCTTTACTTCAACCACTATGTTGATATCCCACCCACAGCTGTATGCCCTGAATCTGTCCCAAAAGGCCAAGGAATTGAAGCGGGAGAAGCGCAAAAGTGACTCGCTGCTCTTCCAAATGCTGCCCCCCAGTGTGGCCATGCAGCTAAAGCAGACCCAGCAGGTGAGTCTGAGGATATGCGAAGAAGCTTAAACCTCTCTAATTGCCCGCCTGACAGGTGCCCGCCGAGCTGTACGAAGCAGTTACCATCTACTTCAGCGACATTGTGGGCTTTACCGAAATCGCCGCGGATTGTACACCGCTGGAGGTAATTGTGGGATATTTAAATCCCCTTATTTAATAATTTTTAAACTAAATAATAATATATAAAATATTATAGTTGAAAAATCCATCCGTGATCTATATAGATTTTTGAATCGACAATTTAATTTGCATTCCCTTGACAGGTGGTCACCTTCCTCAACTCTATCTACCGTGTGTTCGACGAGCGCATCGAGTGCTACGATGTCTATAAGGTGGAGACCATTGGCGACTCCTATATGGTGGCTTCCGGCCTGCCGGTGAAAAACGGTAATTTATGTAAATTCAGCTGTCAGTCAGTCAGTCATTTACCCCGGCTCCCTATTGCCTCCCAGTCTCACTTCCCCCCTGGCTGACTGTCTGGCTTTTTGACCCAAAAAAGATTTGCGCTAATTTAACTTTCATTTGTGGCCATGCGCCGTAATGTAATTTATGCCACGGAATATTCCGCCACCACCACGGTTTCCTGCAGGAAACAAACACATCAGCGAGATAGCAACAATGGCGCTTGATTTACTGGACGCTTCGTCTGTGTTCCGCATTCCCAGGGCCGGCGACGAGTTCGTCCAGATCCGGTGTGGAGTCCATACGGGCCCGGTAGTGGCCGGAATCGTGGGCACCAAGATGCCGCGCTACTGCCTCTTCGGTGACACGGTGAACACGGCCTCGCGCATGGAGAGCACCGGCGAGGCCCAGAAGATACATATCACCGAGGAGATGCACGACTCGCTGCAGCAGGTGGGAGGTTTCCGGACCGAGCATCGCGGCCTCATCGATGTCAAGGTGAGATTTAATGAGAAATAGGTGATTTTTAAGACTGTATTGCTCATACGTCATGTTGTATCGAAAAAAATAAATATTAAAGATAGTTTTTTTTTTGAAAATTTAGATTATAAATAATTTAGAGTTCATTCTCAAATAGGTTTTCATTAATTTAGTAATCCTACCCTTTTCAGGGCAAGGGTCTGATGAGCACCTACTGGCTGACCTGCAAGGACGGCCCTGTGCGGGTGCGCGAAGAGATCTCTTGGAGGGCGGACATGCAGCCTGTGTTCCTGGACCACCTCAAGCTGCATCCGCCGACCGACTACAAGCTGCCCAAGCGAAAATGAGCGCCGCGCGACTGCCCATTTTCTAGAATTCCAAAAATTATAGTTATCCGTGTTATCCTGCATGGCGCTTTGCTGTCTGTCTGTCTTCTAGATATGCATGTGTCGGTGTCGCTGTGTGTTTTTGTGTGTTTACCTATCTCTCTATCTCTTCCTGTCGCTCTCTGTCACTGTCGGTGTCCTTTGAAGCTTCAATGCCGCCCACGAGGTTCCATGTAATCTGCAGTGTGAATAATAAGCATGAAAAGCCATAATATAGACGTATGTACAAGAAATAAACCACGAACCTAACTGCTACTAACTGGGGAAGAAATCATATGTTGGCATGAGGGAAAATCTCTATTTAAAATTTAATTTAAATTCAAACTTTAAATCTGAACATTGCCAGACTGAGCGGTCGAGTGGGATTCCAGCCGGAAATACGCAAGGGTGGCAACACTTTTGTAATAGTGTGACCTCACTCCACAAATTCGAATTGTGTCATCGTGTGCGTGTATATGTGTGTGGGAAGTTGCAGACAAAAAGAACAAAGTAAAGTTTTAAAAGTTTTATTATTTAGTCAAAATTGAGCCAAATACCGCCATGGCCAAAGTAATATCCCAGGACACCTTCGACGATGTGGTACAGGAGAATGTGGTGGAGTTCTCCATGACGCCGTCGGAGGCCAAGGAGGAAACAATTAAGCAATTCGAGGCGCAGGTGAGTGTGGGATTAGTAATTCCAATAGTCGATTTGTAACTGACTAAGTTTCTGGCAGGGCATCAACCTGGCCAACATCATCAAGGACCTGTCCATCAATCCGCAAACCGGCAAGCCCGTCATCAACGAAACCGTGGACAAAATCAAGGAGAACATTGGCCAGAAGGCGGGGGACTCGGCCCAGCTGCTGGAACAGCTGGACACGCTGGCCGCAGAGTGCCAGAAATCGCTAGCACATCGAGTTCTGGCCGGAAAGAATGGAGCCCATGATGCCCTTATCACTCTCCTGGAGGAAACCCTCGCCTCAGAATCGCCCAACGAAACCCTCGTCAAGAAGTGCCTGGAGGCTGTCAACAGCCTGACCAACAAGCAGCCGGATCTTTTCGACGCCGAGGCCATGGCCGTGGTGCTGAAGCTGCTGGATTTCAAGGATGAGAGCCAGGGTCGCGAGGAGATCACTCTGCTCACGCTACAATGGCTACAGAAGGCCTGCATTATGCATGAGATGAACAGACAGAATATCATGAACACGCCCGCCCTGAAGCTTATGAAGCCGATGCTTACCAAGTCAAAGGACCGCCTGGTGCGCGAGTTGACCGCCGTGTTCCGTTTCCTGGTGCTGGATGACGACATCCGTGTGGAGTTTGGCTGTGCCCACGAGCATGCCCGCCAGATAGCTGGCGAGGTGCTGCTCCCACTGGTGGAACTGCTTCCTGCCTACGAGGATCCGAACGTGCTGGCCGATCTGCTGCTTACCATTGGCACACTGGCCGTTCGCCAGGAACTCTGCACCGCCATCGATGAGGCGGGCGGACTGAAGGCAGTCTTCGAAATTATGAGGCAAAATCTGGACGAAGTGCGTCTCAACAGAGAGGCGCTAAAGTTACTGCGGGCTTTAGCGGGTCACGACTCGGTGAAGGCACACATTGTCCAGCAGGGCGTGGCCCCCATTATCAAGCAGCTCCTGGAGACGCACCAGGCCAACGAGAACATCGTGGCTGCCGCCCTAGCCTGCGTGACCACGCTGACCCTCCGGGTGCAGGAGCACAGTGCCGCCTTCTTTGATACCGGCATTGCGGAGGTGATTGTAGAGGCGCTGCGCGCCCATCCCAAGCACAAGATCGTTCAGCGCAACGGAGCCTGGGCCATTCGTAACATGGTGTCGCGGTCGCGCAATCAATGCGAAACCTGGATTTCCTTTGGCGTCGAAGACCTACTGAACGCTGCCATGAAGGAGCACCCCAGCGTGGAGCAGGACATTAAGGCGGCGCTGCGTGATCTCGGCTGTAATGTCCACCTGCGCGAGGAGTGGACGGGCAAGGCGGAGAAGAAAATCGCAGCCTGAACGCTTCAACTTGCATTTATTTTATTTTTATTTTTATAAATCTACTAACTTATTAATACTAAATCCATGCAATGGCTAACGAACAAACTGGGCAATCCTTAATAGCAATCGCACCACTAATCCCGAACTGAGGCAGTCTTTAAATGATCATCACGTGGCGGTGTGGACTTATTTACCCTGGTTGAAGTTACGCAGCGTGCCAGCCTTGAGGCGTTGAGTGACGCTTCGGGTTGGTGCTGCGGGCCGACTCCTTGCCGCGCCCTCTTCCTCGGCACGCTGCGCAAAGGGATCTACTTTCTCGGAGCCTCCCATGCCATTAAAGACAAAGTTGGAACCGGTGGTGGCCGCCAGGCCAGTGCTGCTTGAGCTGCCCAGCACCAGGCGTGGCTTCTTGAAAATTGAGTACTGAAAAGGGATTTTAATTATTGAATGTAATCACCAACAGCTATGAATTTGAGCTCACCTTTTCGCTGAGATCACTAGTGGTCTTTCTTACTGTTCCGCCCATCATAGTAAGGCCGTCCGCTCGCTTAATGGGCGATAACTTGGCCTTGGCCCTGGCACTTAGCAGATGGGGCAAGCCCACGCTGCTGGACTTTATGTTGAGGTACGGTGAGGTAGACTCTTCGATGCGCTTGATATTTTCCTTCTGCGGGTGAAGTGGGAAATGTTATTGTGTATCGGCTTCATGCCACGGCCTACTTACGATTGTGGGAGAGATGGTGGCCCGCCTATCGTCTACTTTTAGAGCCATTAGGTTGCAATTTAGACCGGGAGAGCTAATAGTAGAGTCCAAGTTAATGGTTTTGCTCTCCCGCAGTTGAAGCTGCAAATATATTGTGTGTGAGAAAGGAAAAATAGGAGCAAGAGTCCACGATTCATACCTTCTCTTGCGCCTGGTACAGATCGCTCTCCAATTGGGAGACCCGCTCCTCAAGACTTCTGTAACGAGACAAAGCACATTTCAGGGATCGGCACTTTTTTGAGACATCTCTCTTACTTCTTCAAGTCGATCTCCTTGCGCAGATCGTTCTGGACAACTTTGACAACATTCCTAAGCTCAGACTTCTTGCTCTCGCACTGGCGCAGTTCGCGCTTCAGTGTGGAGACCCAGTTGGCCAGGACATGGGGATTGGACTCGTTCTTGAGCAGGCGCTCGGCATCCGCCGAGCCAGCCGCCAGAATGGCAGAAACCCCCTCCATTGCCTGGATCTGACTCTTCAGTAACTTGTTCTCTTTGCGCAGCACGTCCACCACCAGGGCGTCGCTCTTGAGGATGCTGATCTGCTCCGCATAGCTGCTTATTAAAAACTCCTTCTTCTGTACCTTCTGCTCCAGACCTGCAATGGTTTTACTGGAAGCGATAGATAGTATAGATAGTAAGGCACATCCAGGACTCTACAACTCACAGGCACTTCTTTTGCGTGTCTTTCAGATCACGGATCTGCTGCTCGTCCTTGTGACGCTCCTTTTCTACCATCTTCATGGACAGCTTGGCATTGTCCAGCTGCTCCTGCAGAGAGCCCACATCGATGCGGCTCACATCCAAGTTGGCCAGGTTGAAGTAGACCCTGAATATGTTTCTGGTGGAGCATTTGTTGCGGCACTGGGGACATGTTTTGGAGCTGCAGGATATTCGTAGAAACTATTGATTCTCTGGAACAAAATCCCAAGGGTTGAAACATTACCGATCGAGCCATTGGTTTAGGCAACTGTGGTGGAACATGTGGCCGCAGACGGTGACGTACACCTCGTCGGCCTGCGAAAACAATTCAGCGCATATTACGCAATTTAAGTTCAACATTTTTGAAGCACAAAAACTATCTACATGAAAACAGCATTAAAACAAAAAAAAACAAATGCACGCCGCTTGGTTTGCGCGCCCAGCGAATACAGCTGATTGCGCTGTAATCGAAATCGAAATCTCCACCGATGGATCATCAGTGATGGCAAATTAAGCTCAAATAACTTCTTATTATTAAATAATAATTGAAACAAAGAAAATTATGTAATAAGTAATGTTAAAATATATTTTTAAAAGACTTTATTACGGATAATACGATATAAATGTTTTCTTGTAGAGACAGGACCAAGCAATTGAAATTGATTTACAACTAGTTGAAACTGTGATTGCACTATATTATTTCTGTATGATATTGTTTGAACTGATATTAGGGCATTATAATCAGGGACAGGAATTCCATCACCACGAATTAGGCTTTGATTTATTAATATTGTACTATATAATAGCTCTTACTACAATTTTATCATAATAATAAGAATTAAACCAAATATAGCTATTTTCCCCACGGAGTGAGAAAGTAATCGATTACACACCGCGCAGCTCTTGCGCCTATGTGCGAAAGCACACCGTGGGCTTTCGATAGTGCGATAGTGCCATCGGTGCCACCACTAATACACAAATAAAAGTCGTCAAATAGCAATAATAAATAGGAATAGTTATAGATTCGTGCATTTAATCTGTTCGTTTGTTGCGTTCCAATCGACCGTCGGGGTCCCAGTGAGTTAACTGAACTTGCTGCTGAAGCGGAAGCTGGGCCAAAAGGTGCCAAATTTTGCGTGCGCATTTCGACACCTTTGTCAACGCTGGTTCCTATTTGGTGGACCGACGGCACACACATACACAGCCAGGCACACACGCGCAAGCAAGCTTATAGCCAGAACCAGCGGGCGAAAGTGCGAGGGAGAGGCAGACAAACAACCGTGCGATAACAACAACAAATCGAGCGCCTCCAGCGATCGCAGCCCAGGCAAGAAAGCCAGCGATGGAAATGGCCAACATGATCAGCAACAACCACAGCGGCGGGAACAGCAGCAGCAACAACAGCAGTGGCAACACCTACGGTAGCTACAACAACAGTGCTTCTGCCAGTGGCCACAGCAGCGGGGAGGCGGCGCGGCTGCGGGATGTGTGCAGCATGCTGAATCCCGGCGCCGATGGCTACCAGATACCGGCAGGTGGCTGTGCCTACGATCACATCATCGCATTGATGCGGGGTCTGGACCTGCAGGACGACGGCATTGTGCTTAATTCTAAGATCAAGACCATCGAGACGGACTTCTGCAACATAGTTCGCGACGAATCGATGCTGTGGTATGTGTTTGCTCGGCCGTCTGTGTGGCCCATTGATGATTAATAATATTATAAATGGTGTGTGTGTGTTTGGCACCTCTTTGCGCGTATAAATACACTTTGAAAGTACAGTGCGCAGCGAAGCTGTAAGGCAAACGCTAAAATGCAATCCCTGAATTCCTATATCGAATTTTCCCCCGAAAGCGCCCTCGATAACCACCACTTGTTGCATGCTATCCTTCTCGATAACCGATCACACGGCCTATAAATCATGGGGTAATAGGACTTATTTCCGGGCTAGATCGAAAATTGTGCGGTAATTGATTTATTTATAGCGATTAGGCAAAAAATGTTTACAAATTATTTCATTGAAACCTTTAAGATATAACTGACAATCCCTGTTGATAGCTCCCCATGATTGATGTGGGATTTATGTTTCGATAACTGATGAAATTGTGACGTGCTTTAAATTTTAGGCATATTATTATAAATAAAACTCGAATATAACTTTATGAAGATTGGGTTCAAGTATTGTTAAAATTCAAATCAGGAAAATTTATTTTTTTAACTTTAAAACTTAATTTTGTAAGTAAATTAACTTTCTTTAGAAGTCTGAAAAATTTGTGTTGAAATATATTTATTAAAAAACACTACATATTTAAGAAAGCAGCTTATTTTGATAATCAATGCATATTCATACCCGAAACGCACTGTAGAGGTAAATATGTCTGTACGAGAGTTGGTTGTTTGCGACCAGGTTGCTTGGACGTCAGCGTGTCTTAAAAATTTACAACTTTTCATATAAATAATCACGGCTAGAGAGGCATCGACGCCATCCAATCAGTTCAAAGTGAACATTTTTTCCCCTCCCGGTTGTCTAAGGCGCATTCTCGAGTTAATGTCTCAGCAAATATAGTAGTTCGCGGGCTTGGGCTTATCAGATAATACGGCTGTGCCCGCCAAGCGATCGTAGCGATCGTATAGGTGCCCGAAGTCACATACAAACACTTGTGGTACCAGTTTATAATGTCATTAAGAAGTAGTTAGTAGTAAACTATTTTGGGGATTTCCAATACATTGAATTTAATGGAGTTCCCAGAGAAATTGTTTAAATTGTATATGTATTAAATTTATATTAACTATTAAACTTCAGAAATTGTAAAATAAGAGTTCTAAGATATTTTATGCCTTAGTTTTAATCACTATTTTGTACATTACACTTTTTCACAGCGAATCCATGGATTACCTGAACGACAAGGCACTCGGAGACGGGGACACGGCCCTGAAGTTCGCCCTGCTCTTCTCGTCACGCAACTTTGATGCCTTGGCCATGAAGGAGACTAAGGTGCGCAGCGCCATGCTCAAGATCCTGGAGACGAACTTCCTCAACGCAGACACGTACCGCATGCACGACAAGAACCGTCTGTACAACTCGATCACGCTGCTGGGCGAGTACTATCACAGAGTGCGGCTGGCGGATAATGCCCCGATCACCATTCTGGGCGAGTCTCTGCTGGACCTGCTCACCCGCGAGCTGAACGACACTTCGGTGGTGCTGGGCACTCGAATTGCCCGCCTGGTGCTCTCGCAGATCACGCTGAACGGGGAGATAATGCGCCAGCGCCACAAGGTGGAGATCGACCTGCTGCTCTTCCACGTCCGCCGACACTTGATTATGCAGCCGGCGCTGACCGCCAAGGTGAAGGCCATGCTCCTGATGGTGCTGGATTTATTCTATAGCCACTTCAAGCATATCGGCAACGATCTGGAAGCGATGTACACTGATTACCTGGTGGTGGAGGATGGCGAAGAGGATGGTGTGAACAATAACGGCTCCGGTCCCCAGCATTCCGGTGGAGATGTCAACCAGCAGCAACATCAGCAGCTACAGCACCAGCAGTCGGAGAACGGCAGCAGTGCCAACACCTCCGTCCAGGATCAAGACTCGTTCGATCCACCGCCGTCAACAAAGAAGTGGAGCGAGCAGGTCTGCGAGGACTCCTTCTGCGACGTTGGTTTCGGCGAGGCAGAGCAGGGTGATGAGCGATACTCTGAGACAGCAGCTCATTCGTATTCTGCCAACAACTCCATCCCAATGGGCCGACACGGACGACGTGGCTTCCAGCCGCGTCAGGTTTCACGTCCCCTGAAGCTCCAGCAGGCGATACATCACCAGCAGCAGCAGCAGAAGCCACCGAGCATAGAGTATGTACCTCAGATCTGTTTATTTTGTCTTTAGTTCTAATTTATAACAAAAAAAAACCACCTAGCCCTATTTTTAAAACGAATTTAAATCGATTGATTTTAAAAATGAATCAGATGAATAATGAAGGTAATCAATTAAGAAAATGATTGCCGGCTGATGGAGGACTTTTCAAGCTAAATCAAGATCTTTTGTTGGCTTTCTCGTATCTTTGTTCACATGATTAATATGAAATAAAGCCTTTATACTGCCCATAGAAAATAATTCAAGAGCCCAATTGTGATTTATTTATAGGAAATTTTCCAAGATTGATTCAAGTCCCATATGTAAGTCAAGGAAAAGCTATTAAATCAAGTATTTACCTAAAAAACAAACTTATATTTATACAAAAAAAACAAAAAAAGAATTACAAATATGATTTGTTAAAATATAATTTTAATTAGTTGTCAAACGTTTATTTCTTCGCAAAAACAAAATAAAAAGTTATACTTGGGTTTGTTATTGTTTAGTTGTAGAGGTAAATATATAATATAATTTATTCATTGATGAAATACGAGCTTTAACCTTTGATGTTTATCATTAACAGCGCCAACTCCGACCAGTATCCATCCATGGCCAGCAACGAGGACCGCGACGAAAGCAAGCCGCTGCCCAGCTGGCGGAAGACGCGCTTTAACCGCAACAACGACGGCGACCACAGCAACGGCAGGTCCCGCGACCAGCAACGGCGATACAGCGTGAACTGCGACGACGACCAGCACAGCGTTCGCAGTGAGGGAGCCGGCAACCTGCGTCTCTACAGCATCCACGATCGGAGGAAACACTCGCAGGAGCGGCACGAGCGCAACATGACCGGTGGCGGCAACTACAACAGCATTGTCAACTCGAATTGGGATCAGCGAGATCGGGACGATCGCAGCGAGCGCTCCTACATCAGCAACTACGAGCGCGGCAACACCTACAAGCGAGGTGGGCGATTCAACAATCGCAACACCTACGACAAGCCACCGCGATTCCAGAAGCAGCAGCAGCAGCAACAGCAGATGCAACAGCAACATCAGGGCGGAGGACACCAGAAGATACACAGTGACACTTGGCGGCGATCCAACACAGCCATAAATAGCGGCGGCTACCAGGATGAGAACTGTGCGTACAACTCCAACGGACCGGAGTTCAATAGTCGCAGCTCCTCGCGGGCTCGCACTCTGCCCAGACCCTCAAAGTCGCATATGGATAAGTCTGCTGGTTATCGGTACAATCAGAGTCCTACTCAAGGAGGAGGCGGCGGCGGTGGCGGTGGTCCGCGGTTTCCGCGCTACAGCAGCCAGAGCAGCTTGGCCAGCGAAGCGTCCAGCACTTTTGATCGACGCCAGCAGACTTCGCCACAACATCAGCACCCGCACCAGAGGCATCGCCATTTTACGCGCCGCTCCCAGCCGGACATCCATCAGCCCCAGAGCGATGGCAACTGGCAGGGTCAAGGCGGTCAAAATGGTCCAGGCCAGGAGCAACCGTCGTCGGGAAAGGAGGAGAGTGAGCTGGTGCGCAATGCCCAGCAGACCACCAAGTACATGAACTACCTGTCGGCGCAGAAGTGAGACAAGAGCGTGCGTTTGTAAACTAGTTTATATTGTTTATAGAGAGAGCGAGAGCCAGAGCCGGCAGCCACTTCCATAACTACTCCAAATGTTCTTCAAATTCGTTGTTCCCCGCATGTTCGCCCCTAGATTGTTAGCCGTAACTGTGTCCTAATGGAGGTGTATAACCACGTAGACTGCTTCTCGTCTCAACCCGAGCTCAAATGTCAAACCAAAACAAAACCAAGCATGCAACTCAAATCCAGGCTCAAGCAGAGAGAATTCAAAAACAAACACAAAACACATAACACATCGGATCCGATCAATTTGTAAATATAATATATATGTAATTGTCTTATTTAGTCCCACACAAAACACACACACCACATAAACACACACACACACGCCCACTCATTTTTATATTTATAATTATACAATCTGTTTAGAAACTAAGTACAAAGTCAATGAAACAAGAAGGGAAAATCCTGTTGAAACAAAATCAAAGCCTGTTTGGTAAATGTTAAAAGCACCTGCGTCGTCGTTGAGCAAATAAATTTGTATTTTAGCTAAATATATACATAAACAAATATATAAACAAATTAAATGTCATGTTACAGTGCAGAATCAACAAAGTTATTAAAGAAATTATACATACACACGCCTGCAAGCTAAAGGTATTTTTAAAGAACATTTTGTGAGGCGGCCCTTTGTTGGAACAACAAAGTTAAGCCAGCGTGTAGATTGCAGAGAAATATAAATTGTATAGTTATACGAGTAGTCATATATGCATGCATAATACTTAAACCCCTCTCCCCCATTTTTTGTAGGCATAATTCAGCATCATGCTTAGGTTCAAAACACTAATCAGATTATACATAGCGTCTAACCAATTTTTAATAAAACAAAACATATTTTGAAGATGAAATTTATCCTGAAGTTTATATGGATTGGATATTGTCTTATTTTAACTTGTGATCGTGACTTTTGTGCTTCCTTTTACCGAGAAGCAAGGGTATTTCGGGGTAAATGAGTTAGCATACTTATTAGCGCCTTATGTGTGCCGGAAACTTAACTTAACGAAGCTATACTAAAGATATTTATTTATAAAACAAAGAGAAAGATGAAATTTGTACAAGTTTGTTAAAATATACGTTTCGATCAGATCAACAGATGGTCGCCTGGGAAAAACAGGCACTAATATGTATATTTATAAAGATTATTTAAAAGATAAAGTTACAGCCTCCGTTTTATTAAAAGTTCATAAAGTGAGTCCTTAAAAAGCTAATATAAATTATTAACTACAACAGTACGTAAAAAAAATCTATCAGTCAATCACTTATTTTTCATTAACAGCTTATTTTGAGTACTTTGACTTTGAATTAATGATTAAATAATTAATATAATGAATAAATTATTTCAAAATGCAACAATAATTGTTATCGCAACAAAAAAGATACTTTATTTAGAAAGTAAACTGATTTTCAAAAATATTATCTGACAAATACTTCCCTTTTTTTATTTGAATAAAATAATGTCAACATAAAGACTGATAATTCAAATCAATTTCTAAGGAAAAAGATTAATGGCTTGCTGAAGCATCGAACAAAAGAAAATAAGTCATGCTGGGGTAATCAGAGCTGGTCAAACTAACTCACTACGCAAATACAGAGTCAGATAAGGAATTACATCTATACCACTGATACACATGCAACAGATTCAAACAACATCCTCCAGACAAGCACCTTAAAATCTGAGGGATTCCAAGGTGCCACTATATTTTCTTTACCATTACATACATAAATAACACAGATTTATACAATACACATTAGGGATAATAAGAGATTTGGATAAAAACGCATTTAAAGCAACAGCTTCAGCATCAGCGCTCGGCCTGCTCGCGGGGCGTGACCACCAGGACCTCATAGGTATTGATGTTAACCTCCTGGCCCCGGTGCGGTATGTACATCACCCTATGCGAGGGATGCACCTTCCCCAGCCGCATGATACCCTGGTATAGGCCACGGCCCGTGTAGGTGACCTCGCCGATCTCAGAGTATCCAATCTGGAGGGCATCATTCGGATGGCTACCGTTCAGGCCGGCCACCCACTTGTAGTCGCAGTCGTTCAGCACCAGCAGCTCCACGTCTTCGGTGAGAGCGTAGGCCCGGCAACTATACGAACCGAAGGCAGCCTTTTTTTCCGGCACATAGCTGGATGGCAGGCGATCGTCCCTAAAATAAGCCCGGGCCACGTACGTGGGATGCCCGTCCTCGTCGGTGCCGCACTGGATGGCCCCCTCGGGCGGCTGGTGAGCATCCGAGGGACTGCCCACCTCCAAGTCCATTACCATCCACTGGATGGGCATCCTTGGCGGCTCCACATCGTCGAACTCGGTGCGCTCGGCGAAGTTCAGGTAAATTCGGTGGACACGAGTCCGGTGGCAGTGGGACCGGCACTGCGGGCAGGTGAGAGATCTGTTTAGCCATCGGGTGAGGCAATCCTTGTGGAAAACATGACCGCACTGGGTCGTGGAATAAATTGTGTCGTTCGCTCGGAAGAACTCGTTGCAAATAGCACACAATACATTCAGCGCCGGCGATGACTCATTCGACGTTGGAACGCATACCGAGTTATTCTCCTCAATGCTGTCACCGTCCATATTTAAACAATCTGCGTTACTAAGGTACTCAGCCAAGGGAGCGACTGAGTTTAAATCAGTATTTATTTCACAACTGCCGGAAAGCTATGCAATTTTGTCGTTCTACTTAAATAGAGATGTGGTGGTATCGATAGCAGCGAGCGATATTTTAACGGTATGTTTCGGGTATATTTTTCCGGCGCTCCATGGTATTTTTCAACGTCCGCGCCACGGCCCCACGGTTCCACGTTAGAGGTGCGAAAACATCGATGTATGGAGACATCGATGTTTTTGATGTTTTTCACCCAAAACATCGATATAACTTTTTCTTAACTGCTTTTAGAGATTAGGCTTTCATTATTTCACTTCGGTATACGCGCGGTTTCTGTTTTATTAGCGTTTGAAAGGTTCCAAAATAGACTATTTTTCGTACTTTGAACGCGATTTCCTCAAAATTCGTATGTGATGGAAACTTTTGGGTTTCGAACTAGCAATAAACAGACTGAGATATTTCACAATCTGCAGGTTTTATTTGTTCCCTAACGTATCTCTCCTTAGGTTTTCCTCTTGATAGTAACGGCACAAAAACATCGATGGTCGAAGAGAAACAACGATGATTTCGAAAATTTGAAAAACATCGATGCATCGATGTTGTCATCGATGTTCTTGCACCTTTATTCCACGTAAAACAATTTTACGAAAAAGCTAAACAAATTATATACATTTCGGATTGCCAAATTGCCAGCATTGAAGCAGAGCCCCCGACGCATCTGTGAAGCACATAAGGCTACATGAAATGTAAGTGGCAGCGTGGCAGCGTCAGAGGTGCGTAGCAGCATTGTTTGGCCAAATATCCTTTCACTTTTTATCTGTCAACGAATACGAAATGGATATTTCAGCTGATTCTGTGTTCATATATGTGCATATGTATGTTTTGTAGCTATTCAATGGGCATTTTACGGCTCTTTCCGACTCCCCGCCATGGCCCAAAAGCAAGAAAAAAAGAGCATAATACTCTAATTTTGTTTGTTTTGGTTTGCCACATACATAGGTTGTATATAAATACAAACACATATAGGTATATACGTAGTAAATACGTTTGACATATATAAAGTTTAGTTTACCTGCGCTCTTTGTTTGCCGCTATAAATAAACAGCAAAAAATGCGTATTGACAAATCTCATTTGTTGCTATTCATTCGCGCTTTGTGTACGTCAACAAAGTGTTATTATATAAACAAAAATCGGCGAGCATATCATATCAGCTGTTTTTAAACAACAAGATTTTCGGCTCTGCAGCAGCGACAGCAACAATTTTCGCGAGTCAAAGCGTCGCAGGGCGATAACGGTCTTTCGCCTTCGAACGAAATGGGGGAAGAATTCTGAACTGCCTGGCTTCCAGGAAACTGCTCTCTCTCTCTTCCGGTCGCCCCTCTTCTGGGTTACTGACTCTCTTTCTCGTAAACAAGGAATATTGCATCATGCCAAACTTCCAATTTCATCATGCTCCTCCCGGGGAGGCTATAAAAGCAGCTGTGGTGGCTTCTTCGCATTTATTTCATCATCGCGATGCAAGCAAGCCACACACGACAGAAGACGCAAGCACAACTCGGCAGCCAAATGGGCGTAGGCTAGGTCGGGATTCTAGTCCAGTCTTAACATCCTGATCCTAACCCTTGCTTACTTTCCCTCTGGTCATTGCAGAACTCACAAAAAAATCATCACGCATCAGCATCAACGCCATCAACCTGCACAACCACATACACAGACCCGGAGGGCAATGATTCCACGGATACTGTGAGGCGTCAACCGATAACTATTAGCACTATGAATAACGTACAGAGTGCCCCGAACGGCGGGGGCGGGGGCGTGGCAGTAGGCGTAGGCGTCGGAGTGGGCATCAAGACGGCCCGAAGCAATATCTTCAATGTGGACGGGCTGCCACAGCAGATGGCCGCCCTGAGCGTTGACTACTCCAGCATCCGGGGCAAGGATGTCCTGGTGCAGCCCAGCGACGAGCAGCGGGAGCTCCTCCAGAAGCGTCTCCAGGATCGCATCACCGACAACTGTGGCGAGACCATCTACGAGATTGGTGTGGGCGAGGGTGAGTTCTTAAGGAATCTTAAATAAGATGATGCAATTCCTCTTGACTTTTGCTCATAAGCAAATCTCTGCTCCAGTTCCTTATTTAACTATAAAATTAAATTTCCCAACAGATGGCAGCGACAATGGCCTGAATCCGGAGCAGTTTGCCGCCTCCGTGGCCACGCTCCACCTGCTGGCGGCCAACATTGATGCGGATGTCGTTAAGCTGCGCGAGCGGCGGGCAGAGAAGGGTCAGTCGGCCCAGTTCCTTATCCGGAAGCACATAGAGACAACCGACTTTATGGAGATTCGGTAAGCGGAGAGAAAGCATCTCCTCGAGAACGCATAAACCTAACAATTCCCCCCATTACTTAGGGTGGCCGTTGTGGGCAATGTGGATGCTGGCAAGTCCACGCTACTGGGCGTGCTCACCCACGGGGAGCTGGACAATGGACGGGGCCATGCCCGGCAGCGACTGTTCCGTCACAAGCACGAGATTGAGAGCGGACGAACGAGTTCCGTGGGCAACGACATTCTCGGCTTCGACGGAGTGGGCAATGTGGTCAACAAGCCGGATCACGGCCACCTCGACTGGGTAAAGATCTGCGAGAACTCGTCCAAGGTGATAACCTTTATCGATTTGGCTGGGCACGAGCGTTACCTGAAAACCACGGTCTTCGGCATGACGGGCCATGCCCCGGACTTTGGCATGTTAATGGTGAGGAGTGAGGAGTAAAAAACCCATTAAAAAGCTCACTTAACTTGATATTCTCCCCTCTATAGATTGGCGCCAATGCCGGCATAATTGGCATGACCAAGGAGCATTTGGGCCTGGCCCTAGCTCTGGCCGTCCCCGTCTTTGTGGTTGTCACCAAGATTGACATGTGCCCGGCCAACGTGCTGCAGGACAATATGAAGCTGCTGTTCAAGATGCTCAAGTCGCAGGGATGCCGCAAGGTGCCGGTTGTGGTCCGAACCCAGGACGACGTGGTGGTGAGTGCCACCAATTTCGTTAGCGAGCGCCTGTGCCCCATCTTCCAGGTGTCCAACGTGACCGGTGATAATCTCGAGCTGCTCAAGATGTTCCTCAACCTGCTGAGCACGCGCATGGCCGGCTCCGAGAGCCTGCCGGCCGAGTTCCAGATCGACGATGTGTATTCGGTGCCGGGCGTTGGTACCGTGGTCTCCGGCACTTGCCTCCAAGGCACCATCCGACTGAACGACGGCCTGATGCTGGGACCGGATGCGGTGGGAGGATTCGTGCCCATCACCATCAAGAGCATCCACCGCAAGCGGATGAATGTGGCTCGCGTGCGCTGTGGCCAGACGGCGAGCTTCGCGCTGAAGAAGATCAAGCGCGCCTATCTGCGCAAGGGCATGGTGATGGTCTCACAGGATCTGAAGCCGCAGGCCTGCTGGGAGTTCGAGGGCGAGATCCTTGTGCTGCACCACCCAACGACAATCTCGGCGCGCTACCAGGCGATGGTCCACTGCGGGAGCATCCGCCAGACGGCCTCCATCATACACATGTCGCGCGACTGCCTGCGGACGGGCGACAAGGCGCACGTCAAGTTCCGGTTTATCAAGCAGCCGGAGTACATTCGCGCCGGCCAACGGCTGGTCTTCCGCGAGGGTCGCACGAAGGCTGTGGGCAACATCCTGCGGCCGCTGCCAAATGCCGCTGCCTCTCCCTATCGCCCGAAGCCCGCCAAGATGCAGTCGCGTTCCCAGAACGGCGGCAGCAATGGCAGCAACAATCAACACCGTCACCAGGGCCAGGGCAGCTCCAGCTCTAGCTCATTGGGAGCGGGAGGCAGCAAGGATGTCGGCGAGGAGAAGCAGAATGGGGACAAGCGTGAGGGCGGCAGCCGTCGTGGCGGCAAGCGGAAACGAAACAATCGCCCCACTCCCTCGTCCAACGGCTCTGCCGGCCTGGGACTGCCCCTAGGCGAGATGGCTACGTCCACCCCGGCCGAGGCCGGTCCGGTGGCGAGTCTCACCGAGTGAATTTTGTTCTTTCTAGTTATGTAAGCAAAAGTATTTTTGGAAGCCCCAAAGCGTAGCGGAGGAATCTACATATTTTGCTACTCCCGAGTCCGGACTCCTGATCTGATAAAGCGTATTTTGTGCCGCGTTCCGTTCCGTTTGTCCAAAGTACATACAGTTGGTAAGTTAGAAATGCCAAACCGAATTCGACCTTCTCTCTTTTGTTCGCTAGACATTAAGGTCACTTAATCATGCGTTTAATTTTACATCTTTTACTTTCATACTTTAATCAATAAACGTTGGTTTATCGACCCTAACTAACACAGGGCCTTAAAAACGCATCGCTTTTGAAATATGTATCTATAAGAATTGGTTTCTCTTGGAGAAAGATTTATATTAAATATATTTTCTAGCATCTCCGTTGGCTCTTTTCTGAAATCCTGAATCCTCTTTTTCGTTGTTTAATATAATTTTGGATTACATGATATGACATTTCATATCTTCAATTGAAGTTTTATATTTGTTTTTTATTATTTAAAGTGATATTTTTGGCATAGCATAACCACGGCAATCTTGAACCCAAAACATCTTATATTTATTAAATCTAAGAGATAATAAAACAGAAATATAAGAACGGAAAGTAATTTTTTTAAAGGTGTTTATATAAAGGCGAATGTATTTCTCGTACAAATGATTAAAATAACTTATTTTAATTAAACATCCTACCAATCCTGGAGATTATAAAGATACCAATTTTTATGCATATTTAAAAGTAATGCGCCCTGTGTAATATTATCTTCTAAAATTACTTCTCAACAAAGTTTTGCAAATTACAAAGCAATTTCATCATCTTTTTAAGGGATCTTTAATCTAATTTTGATATATTTGTTTCCAAAACTAAATTCATTTTGATTTCCTAGAGTCAGATATTTTTGGCATCCTATCTTACAAAAACAGAAGTTACAGTTTTAAGATTAAGTTATAATTTGATGATGACAAAAATGTGTAAATGGTTGTTTCAGAGTCGACAATCTGAATTCCTTCTTTTCTTTTGTTATTTAGAGTTAAGAAAACTAAAATAATTGACCTTGTCACGAATTGGATTACCTAATTTCTCAATATATGTAAAAAAAACTATTTTTGAAATATAATTAAAATGTAAAGAAGTATTGTTTTCTTTTAAGGTTAATTATAAATGATTTTACATTAATTCATCGTCAAGAGGATCTGAATTCCGCTTGATCTGCAGGTTTGCAATGCTCGAAACAGCTCTATAAGTCAGCATATTCAAACGGCCTTGCATGAGGAGCTCGTCGATTCCTTTTTTTGCAAAAAGCTGCTGCTCCTCCGACAACTGCCGGAACATCACCGCCCATCCTTCGGCGTAGACATCAGCGTCATCTCTTGACTTTTTCGTATTAGTATTGTGTGCGACTGCATTGATTTGGAGGACCTCGGGATTATCTTCACATTTCCGTTTAGTAGGAAGTTTAGTAGGAGTCTTTGGCTGGAAAATAAAATATATTTTTTTATATATTCAGTTAAATTTAAGCCAAAAGATACATTTAAGTCTACAAATACTTCAAATTATTGAAAATCCTCTTTCTGTACTCCAACTACTTACCATGTCGATTTCCGGTTTGTCATCAATTAAGGATTCCTGGTCATATAGAAAATGTAACTTTTGGAAATACCAGAGGGTTGGCTTATATATATCCATCGCTCCAGCACCAGACTTTTCGCTATTATTAATTTTATGAATTTCGCGTCGATATGACGCTCGCAGCGAATTCACTTTTTTCTTCACAGTATCAATGGTGGCATGTTCATCGATCTCCTTGTACTTCGTCAACAGTTTTTCCCAGGCTTTATTTCTGGAATTTTTGCTTTTGTATGCCTTGCTATTCGCCTGCCACAGGGCTGGTTCATTCTGCAGGCAATTAATAAGTTCTAGCAAGAATTTCTTCGACATTTTGAGTGCACGTTGTTGACGTTTTATCAATAGAACATTTTTTTCACACTTTTGTCAGCATTGCCATTCATTGGCGAACATGTTGACCCGAGCACAACACCGAACCTGAAATGTGGGGGCAACAACGAATATTTCGTCGAACCCAACAAATGTTGTCGTAGAAAACCTGCTTAATGTTCGCATCAAACAAGTTCGCACAAGGAAAGTAAGCAGGCCATCCACAGGTGAGTATGTTGGCGAGCATGTTTGTGCTCGTCGAAATTTTTCCCATTGATGGTAGTGTTCGTCGTCAAATTTCGTGTTGTTTCTCGCATGAAATTGAAATAATTCTATTTTGTCAATGTTGGCAACAAAATGCTCGCCTGTGGATGGCATTGTTGGCACGAACATCATTTGGGAAAACGTTTAGTAGCGAGAACAGCATGTTCGCCAACATGCTCGCCTGTGGATGGCCTGCTGTAGAATCTTTTCGAACAAAACAACGAGCACGCATACAGTTCTTCCATCATTGACAGATACAAATTTGTTTATTGCTTAATGAATGTTCATTGGTTAAAGTTAATAAGTTGTGTTTACTAAAGTTCACTAAATAATTTATCATTTCGTGTATTTACAATTAGAAGCCTTGCCCATTTTAGTTCTTTTTCTTGTTGTTGAGCTCCTTCTTCACTCCCTCCAGCTCTTGTCGGACGTTGTTTTTGAACATGTTGACAAAGGCCCTGCAAGAGTAAGAGACCATTATTAAAATATACTGTTTGGAGGGAAAGATATGTATGTTTACTTGAAGCGTTCCGGCGTCATCTCGTGCAATCCCTGCTCCCTGGCCAAACTCTTGGTGCGGTACATCAGGGCCACCGCCAGTTGGGCGGCACGTCTCATGGGATAGCTCTCCGCCATGCGCTGGATGAGCTGCTCATTGTTGGCCAGGTAGCGCATCAGCAGTCGAAGCACCATCTCGGCGGTTTTTTTTTTTTCCGCTGCTCTTCTAGAACTCTGTGTCCTTGAACTTCTTTATCAGCTGCTGCTTGAGCTTCAGCTGGTTACGTAGCAGTTCTAATCGCTGCTGTTGCTCCTCCTTGTTGTAATCTATTCCTGGCAACTGGCGGATTTGTTCCCTCGCCGATTCGAAGCGCTTTTGCAGCTCAAAGATCTGCAGAGGTTACAAATTATTCTCAAATCAGTTGTATCAACCTGATCTTACCTTGTGGTTGCAGTCCTGGGACTCGCGCAGCTTCACAGCGTTCTCAAGGGGATCCTTTTCCACACTGCAAGATATAAGAACAAAAGGCCGGGTTATATAAGTTCTAAGCTAAATGCGCACTTGTTGACGCCTTGGTGTTATTTTCGGCACGGTCCGACGGGAGCAACGGCCGGTACCCGGAGCCGTTCCCCGGCCGGAGCAACCTACCAGCGGACGATGTCGTAGATAAGCGGCAGAATCTCTATGTCAAGCTGGTCGACTGTCAACTGGCTCTGGCCACTGATGCCGTTGGACGTCTGCGTCTCCTGCGAGACGGTCGGCTCGAAGGGGGAGTTGGATGTCTGCACCAGTCCGTCGGCTGTTAGGATGGGTTTTCTGTCCTCGTTCTGATTGTTTGGCGACAATTCCATCATAAAAACCGAATTTTCAGAATCAGCAGTTAGAGGTGGAGAAACATCTATACATCGATGTCATCGATGTTTTTGAAACATCGGTAACATCAACGTTTTGCCAATTTGTAAAACTTATTCAACTGTATTTAAAAATGCTTAAATTTTTATTTTAATTATAATAATTTTATAAGTTTTGCTTGAAATCTGCTTGTAACTCAAAATATTAGAATATTTCGATAAGTTCTTTTTCAAGGCCAGTGTGACCAGTCATTAATTATCGACAGCAATATCGATGCTTTTGCTTCTCTAGCAACGACGCTTGAAAATTCAATTGCAGAAAAATTCTGGAACCATGAAGTTGTTTTTATCCGTGTGCTTGGTGGCCCTAGTGGCCGGCATCGTCTCCGCCGACGAGAAAGGGCCGAAAGTGACCGACAAGGTGGGTGCCCAATTTATTTTCGTCCTGCCACTTGCCCAGGAATCGCACACAAGCAAGTGGTGCATACATACATGTGCCGTCTCTCTCTCTCTCTCTCGCGCACACTGACGCAGACTCACTTGGCAATAAATCAAAGATGAGATGAGCTTTTTAATAATAACCAATTCCGATGGCGTAGGTTTTCTTTGACATTTCCATTGGCGGCGAGCCCGCCGGCCGCATCGTGATCGGCCTGTTCGGCGGCACCGTGGAGAAGACCGTGAGGAACTTCAAGGAGCTGGCCGAGAAGCCCCAGGGCGAGGGGTAAGTACGCTTGATTAACGGCACACAAACACATACAGGCACCGTGCGCCGCCTACTGATTGTAGGTTATAGCGCGGCTCGCCGAGCGAAGCCATTACGTGGCTCTCCGTAGACATGGCAAATCTGGGAAACTGGAACGCATTAAGCTAACTATGCGGATTGTTCTCTATCATCCTCAGATACAAGGGCAGCAAGTTCCACCGCATCATCAAGGACTTCATGATCCAGGGCGGCGACTTCACCAAGGGCGACGGCACCGGCGGACGCTCCATCTACGGCGAGCGCTTCGAGGATGAGAACTTCAAGCTGAAGCACTATGGCGCCGGCTGGCTGAGCATGGCCAACGCTGGCAAGGACACCAATGGCTCCCAGTTCTTCATTACCACCAAGCAGACCAGCTGGCTGGATGGACGCCACGTCGTCTTCGGCAAGATCGTCTCCGGCATGAGTGTGGTGCGCCAGATTGAGAACACCTCCACGGATGCCCGCGACCGTCCCGTCAAGGATGTGGTCATCACCAACAGCGGCACCCTCCCCGTTCCCGAGCCCTTCTCCGTGGCCAAGGCCGATGCCACCGACTAAGTACGGAGGACCCAAGCTTCGTCACATCCATCATCAGTAATCAATCACAAATTATTCGTCGAACTAAGCATAAGCGCATAATCGTGCCAGTAATAATCGATTTTTTCAACCATCTGCATTTACCACAGCTCTCGCCATGAATATTTACATTTTTGTTCCGTAAGCAAGTAGCTCTGCTCAACTAGGAAGGCTTTGCGTAAACAAATGACAGAAATAACAGAAATAAAGAACATTTTTTGTGATAGTCGAGATGGCATCGAATTGTTCTTTTCAGCTCTCTGAGTGTGTGTGTATCCCAGCAGTGGTGTTCAGGTTCAATGAACCGGTTTTGGAACCCCTTCTTCCATTGCTTTCTTTCAGCGACTTACCCTGGCAGCCGGCAGCAACCGGTTTTTCGGTTCTTTATTCGCTAATTTGTTTTGTTTCCCTTTGTATACATATGAATCTCTGTTCTTGCGTCCCCCATTTCCCTATGCTCTCTGTGTGTCTTCTGTGTTTGTTGTTGTTGTTGGTAAACAAGGTTTAGTCACATTTTTCTGATTTGCACACTTGCGCCAATTTACAGCTGAATACATACTTTTGTTCGCTCTGGCGTCTGCCGGGAGCTAATTGGGCATGATTGAATGAGCAGGTGCACTGCATTGAGCAGGTTGGCACCGGGGGAGTGGCTGCTGTTTGTGGGATTAAGCTGTGTTAATTGGGTCATTGCACAAATTTGTGTTTTCATGAATTTATGTTTAAACTCAGCACGGCAGTGACTATTATTATCCTTTTTTCTATGACATTTTTTAAGATTTTGAGTACACCTATTGAATAATTCCTTAACTTAGATCCTGTAGGAAGTGGTAGATTTTTCTCTATTGAATCTCTACTTAAATTGCAGGTGTATTTTGAATTTTCTACTTGCATTTTAATGATGAGCTTGCAAATCCCACAAACTCAAACTTGAGTACATTTTAGAATTATGCAGACTGGAGCAAAATACCCACTTTTTCCCCTTTAAGGAGAGAGAGAAACAATGAACTCAAGAGACGAGATCTCATATCACTCAACTGGGAACAAATGTATATATACAGCCATGTTTATGGTGCAATTGTACCCCATTCCCAGCAGTCTCCGCATTCAATCCAAATACATTAACAAAAGCAATAGGAAGCCCCATACAGATATGTATAGAAAGGCCTGTGTGTATTGAGGTCTCATGTGCCACACATGTTCCAGTGGCCGCAGAAATTCTGGAGGCACTTCTAAGATTATTTTTCCGGAGAGCAATCAGTTGATGTTTGGTTTCTGAGACGAGTCAAGGAGCGAAATTAGTTCAGTCTGATTCGTTGACTCGCCAGAACCGGAAGAGTTAGCCCAGCAGCAGATGCATTTTGAATTCGGCCAGAACTTAATTACCCATCTGATCACTGATCACTAAAATTCGGAATATGGTTGGTATGCGGATGGGAGGAGTTCAATCCGAGTCACCTAAAAAGTGACCCAAGCTGATAAGAAAATGTCGTGACATCTTCCGTTCGATGATGTGTACTTTAAGAAGCATTTCAAATAATATGTATTTTATTCCACAGGAATCTCAAGGGAACCGTTGGATCCTCCTGGTTCTTTGGATCCTAGTTTTGGCTCCTTTCTCTCATGGAGCCAAGATCCTTGTGCTATTTCCCCATGCCAACGAGGGTCACTTTGCGGTGATGCGAACTCTAGTGGCGGAATTGGCCAGCCGGGGCCACAATGTAAGCACCAAAATTGGGTTTATTATATTATCCATACTTTAAGGCAATTATTCTTGCTTAGGTGGACGTGTACACTGGCCATGGTTTGGGGGAAACTCTGGATAATGTCACGGAAACAGTCACAGGGGAATATCCCTTCTGGAGCGAGTGTGAGTATTATTTAAGGTCAGAATCTGCATCTTTAATGGAATAACTATCCCGGCACAGTGCAAAAGCAGGCGGCTCCCAAAGGAAACCTGGCCGATCTTGGTCGTCTGCCCATCGAAAATCTTCGCCAGTCGCTAGCCAGCGTTGGTGCTCGAGCGCTGGACCACTTCCTGGCCCAAGAGCCACTGCAGAAGCTACTTAAAATGTCCTACATTGAGTTCGACTTCGATGTAATCCTCGTGGACTACTTTTACACGGAGGCTCTATTGGCCCTGGGACTTATTCACCAGCGACCAGTCGTTGGCATCATCTCCACGGACTTTGGCAACTACATGGATGCCGTGCAGGAGGCCCTGGTGCCAGCGGCATGTTCTCCCATAGACGCTGAATTGGATTTGCCGCAGTTGGGCTTCTCTGGGCGCCTCGGAAATATCCGGGAATGCATTTCCCGGCGTAAGCAGTTTGCCAAGGATCACTATGGGGCCCAGGAGCAGCTGGTGGTCAAGTACTTTAAGCAGCGATACTCCATTGCCGAGCTGCAGGCCAGCCAGCTATCGCTGCTCCTGCTCAACAGTCATGTGCCATTGATGACGCCCCGGGTGAGTATCCAACAGATCGTGCCTGCCGGCGGGCTGCACATCCGGGGACCCAAGGAGTTGCCCTGGAATATCAAGCGCTTCGTGGAGGAGGCTCGGGCTGGAGTAGTCTATGTCCAGCTGGGAAACGAGCAACCTTGTGGAGACTTGCCCAAGGAGAAGCTGGAGGCCCTGTTCGCGTTCTTCTCCTCGCGGAAGGAGGGGATCATCTGGACTTGTCACGATGTCAAGACCCTGGAGGGCTTGCCCAAGAATGTATTGATCCAGCATGCAGTGCCGCAGATAGACATCCTGGCGCATCCAAGGGTGAAGGTATTCCTGACCAACGGAGACCTTCTCAATCTACAGGAGGGAATCGTGCGGAATGTGCCCATTCTGGGACTTCCTCTCTTCCACCACGAGCGAAGGAACATGCAGCTGGCGGTTAAGTTGGGCGTAGGTCTGCAGCTGGCGGAGAACAATGTGACCAGCAGCTCCCTAACGTGGGCAGTGGAGAGGCTTCTCCTGGAGCCTCACTTCCAGTTGACCATTCGTGAGGTTTCCCTTGAATTCCGGGACCGTCCCCTTGGCGCCTTGGCCAGCGCCCTATTCTGGGTGAACTATGTAATCCGGCATAAGGGCGGAGCAGCGATGCGCACCAGTGGCATCGGCATCTCCTCCTGTCAACTGCATCTTTTCGACCTTTTTGTGTTCTACGCTGCAGTGGCTACCCTCCTTGTGGGTCTGGTGGCCATCCTGGCGTTTGGCGGCTTCTATTTTTGGCAAAAGAAGAACAATGCCAAGTTCACCAAAGTAAATTAAGTTTTAAGTGCGGAAATAAAGTGCATTCAAAGCAGTTTTTGTGCCATCTGTAATCTGTATCTTTAAGTGTTGACGGGGCAAAAGTAAAATCAGCAAAACTGTGGACTAGATTTTATTAATGAACGGAACTGAAAAAAGAAAGAAATGTCTCTGACCCTGCTGACCCACGGCAGAGATAAGCAGAGCAATAAAAAAACATAAATGAAAATAATTCTTTTATAAATTGAATCAGTAAAGTAAACATAAAACAAAACAAAAGCGAAAGCTCATTTTAGAAAGCTAAATTCTTTCAGTTGGTATTCTTGTTAACCCATTGGATCCTTAAGATATTTTTAATAAAACTACTTTTTACCGTGAGTGTATAAAAAATATTTAAATTTAGGCAAATAACGTAGAAATTAAAAATGAAAATGGTAGAAAGTTTCAGTTCGGTAGAAATCTTCTTGATTGTTAAACCAAAGACTAATATAATACAAGATAACCTCTCTGATGCTGATGCTATATGTTTCACTACTTAATGTGATCACCGAAAATTTACATACTTAATGTGATCAGAGAAACATCCTTCTGCCTTGTACTCGGCTGACACTAAGTTATTATACCCCTTTACCTCATAGGCACAGGGTATTGAAATTCGAAGCTGCGCTCTGTTGCCTATTTGCTGATGTGAGATAAGAAGGGAGCAAAAGCTCACCAATTTTCAGCGCAAATTTTTATTGGCAAAAAACACGTCAACAAGATCGCACGTAAAATATATAAACATGTTGAAGCTGGATACCAAACCTGGCATCATATTCTCCGGAATTGCATCTATTGGATTAACAATTGCCTATCAAGCTGTGGCGGACGACTATTACCATCGTATAGGTATGTATATATAATACATAGAAGCTGCAAAAACTATTCATTCTTAGTAAAGTTTGGCTTTTTTACAGATGAAATGCTAGATAGGGGCAGGCACTTCAGTTGCCTTCAGATACTGAGCAGCGTGGTCTTGATAATTGGGGTTGTTAAGGTGAGTTTCAAGGCTGATATTAAGTTGTTATTATTGTATTTTATGTTTTTTTAGAAAAATTTCGAATTCTTTGTGCCATGGATGATTTCCACGGGATTGTTTATCTACCTGCAGACCTACTGCATGATAGTTCTGCTGACCCGAACCTCTAATTTCATCTTTGTTCCTACCGTGTTGTTGCCATCTACAGGTGAGATTTGGATTGTTGATTTACATTTTCATTAATTTCTGTGTGGTTCTTTCAGTGTATCTTAGTTGCGCTTTATTCGCCGTGAAGAAGGCTTTCGACAGGATGCTCGAGGATCAGCCAGAATCTAAGATAAATGTTACTGATAAGAAGAGTTTCTTGAGTCCCATTTAGGACAGGTGTTCCCAGTTTATGTTAACTCAAAAAGCTTCTTATTTCTCAGAATAAAGAGGAATAGCTATACGTTATTTGTATTTTTGATAAGATAGGTGGAAGGCAAAAGCTTTTTGTTCGCAGAGAAGCAGTCTTTAGTTGCAACAAAGGCTTTCGCCTGTTCACACAGACGGAAAATGTGGAAATTGGACTCGAAAGACGGCATTATTTGCTCGGGTTTTGTATCGATCGCCTTTGCAATATTATACCTAATAGTAGGTGATTGGAATTGTAAGTGAAAGTGAAAGAATTTTTTATCTCGAGGCAATGCAACTATGATGGGGCTTAACTCCTTTACAGGGACTTCCTATGACTTTGGAATTCACGTTGCTGCATTACAGATTCTTGGGAGCATTGTCCTCATTGTGGGCGCTATAAAGGTATGTAGTATCCTTCTTTTCTGAAAAACCATCGAGTGATAATAATTCTTGGGACCACATAGGAAAAACACAACTTTTTTGTACCTTGGATGGTCACCACCGCCATCTTTCTTTATCTGATGATTTACGCAGGAATTATTCTTTTGGCCAACGAAGGATGGTTTATAGTCCTTATAATGATTGTTCCCATCACAGGCAAGTATTTCACAAGTATTTGTTGTTAGGTTTTGAGTCTAACTGGATTACTCTTTATGCAGCTTACCTCGGCTTCGCGTTGTATGCGGTCCAAAAGGCTTTTCGCAGGATGCGCAAGGATGTGCCTCCAGCATACTGGGAATTGCCTCCCAAAGCAAGTGTTATTAATCCAATTTAATGCATTTACATTGTTCTGATGAAGTGTGTGTATATAATAAATGTTAGCTGAGACGATAAGATTACCTTTTATTAGCTCTGTATTGTGAGTCAAAAGCGATATTGATTTGCAGACAAAAATTATATATACATATATGCTATTGTTATATTATATATCCAAAGAGGTAGTTTTATGTTTTAACTAATAAATCTATTTAATTATACCCTTGCAGGGTATTATAATTTCAGTCAGAAGTTTGCAACGCAGTGAAGGAGATATCTCCGACCCTATAAAGTATATATATTCTTGATCAGGATCAACAGCCGAGTCGATCTAGCCATGTCCGTCTGTCCGTCTGTCCGTTTCTACGCAAACTAGTCCCTCAGTTTTAAAGCAATCTGAATGAAACTTTGCAGTTAGTCTTCTATATACTCTCACTCGTACATATGTCGGAACGGGCCGGATCGGACGACTATATCATATAGCTACCATAGGAACGATCGGTAAATTTTTCGAAAATAAATTATAACTTTGTCAGTATTCGATATATTTTCACCAATTCTGATATTTGCCCAATAATTATTATTCTAAAATTTCGATTAAAATTTCATTAAAATCGGCCGACTATATCCTATAGCTGCCATAGGAACAATCAGGAATATAATAAAATAAAATCATAACTTCGCTGTTTCTCAACATATTTTCATCAAACTTGAGATTTGGTCACTTAATATTATTCCAGAATTTCATTTTAAATTTCATGAAAATCGGACGAGCCGAAGTTAGCTTCCTTTCTTGTTTTATATTTTTTTAATTTTTGTCGCGGAACGAACTAGTGGCTATCGATAGTTGATATTAGTGTTAGGTTTCAGAAGTCAGTATTTTGTATGTTTAGGGTTTTAAGTTTATGTTATCTGTTCACACTAAATCTGGTAGCTTGGAAGTTATAATTTGGCGGATAAACACATCGATTTGCGCCATCACAGAAAGGGGAAGAGAAACTGCGGTATGTAGGATAAGCAATTATGTATCAGGTTAAGAACAATTGTCTTTATAGAATAAAACGCTCGTTACACACCACATCACTTCAACAACTGTCCTGAGTGTTATACGGCATTCCCGTGATCGGCCAAACGGTGACAAA